>BSQZ01000015.1:10085000-10235000 GCA_033239005.1 Lamellibrachia satsuma | reverse complement strand
CTCTAAAATGGAGGTGTGTTATTGCACCCCCAAAATTAACATTTCCCCAAAAGCTACACCGTGAATGATTTCTGTCCCAAGTTTGTAATATATTTGACCATCCAATATTAAACACACGTCGGTTGTGTATCATGTTATATAAATGTTGTATTGTTTAAAAAAACTGTCAATGTTCTTGTTGTGATTTGCGTAATGGATGCTTGTTTAAATGTGAATAAAACAAAGTGTAGCATACCTTCAAACCGAATGCTGGAGCTATATATAGCATACCTTCATACTTTGCCTTAATTCCACATGGAAACCGAATGCTGGAGCTATATATAGCATACCTTCAGATTTTGCCTTAATGCCACATGGAAACCGAATGCTGGAGCTATATAAAGCATACCTTCAGACTTTGCCTTAATGCCACATGGAAACCGAATGGAGGAGCTATATAAAGCATACATACCCTCAGACTTTGCCTTAATGCCACATGGAAACCGAATGGTGGAGCTATACAAAGCATACCTTCATACTTTGCCTTAATTCCACATGGAAACCGAATGCTGGAGCTATATATAGCATACCTTCAGATTTTGCCTTAATGCCACATGGAAACCGAATGCTGGAGCTATATAAAGCATACCTTCAGACTTTGCCTTAATGCCACATGGAAACCGAATGATGGAGCTATATTATAGCAATAACCTGCTGATCTATCCTACTGCTATTTGCGTTATATGGATGTCTTCCGTTATATGGATGTCTTCCGTTATACCTCAACCAAAGTAACGCTGAGCGACACGCTATATTAGGGGTAGAACTATGACGATCCTTGATATGTTCAAAGGAATTCTGAGTCTTCCAATAGTTCATGCTTTTCTTCTGAGTTAATAGTTTTGGAATAAATCGCTAAATTAAATAAAGCATGGCATATTACAAAAAGAACAAATATTATTTTATTACAAATTTATTGTACAGGTATGTATGTCGCATTTGGTGGGTTTTTTCGTCCATTAGTAGAACACACAAAAGTCATCATAATGGACAATTATATTTCTGTTATGTAGACGGAGTTTACAGTTGTGCGTTTTTGCATAACATCTTTAAGAAAAAATACTTAGAATAACATCTCAGACCATGACAATCCTTACTACTTTTTCAACTGAAAGTGACCAGTTAACATAGAACGGCCGGTAATTATTTTCCTCTCAACATATTCCGTGGCAGTTTGAAGCATAGTTTTACTTGGAGAAGATTATTACACCGTGAAACGTATATTAAGTTACATTTGGTGCGGTTTTGTGTGTTGTCACCCGGTAAATAGCTATGTTTGCGTGTACATGCATGCCTGTGTTTCTATTTTGTGTGCTTTGAAACGACCATACACCGGGACCCCTGGAATCCTAGACTCTGTATAAAGCAGCAGCGGTGGCGGTGGCGGTGGCGGTGGCGGTGGCGGCGGCGGCGGCGGTGGCGGCGGCGGCGGCGGCGGCGGCGGCGGCGGCGGCGGCAGCAGCAGTAGCAACATTAGTAGCAGCAGCAGCAGCAGCAGCATTAGTAGCAGCAACAGCGGCAGCGGGCAGCAACGGGCAGCAGCGGGCAGCGGGCATCGGCAACCCTTCTCTGGGACAACAGTCCTTCGAGCATCCATCCCTATTCTTATCGAGAGCTTCTGCACGCTTAAATGGCTTCTTTGTTGCATTAAGGTACACTAAATAAATCAAAACAGCTTCTGAAAGGGGTTTTAACAATCTCTGAATCTTAGTTACACATTTGCACTAATTGCATTTTACATAGCACACGTAAGCTCTACAGTGACGTATATAGGCTCAATTCAGTTGCTATGGCAGAACACTCCAGAATAAATGTTTAATTGTATACTATTAGATATACCGTGGATGTGTGTATTGAACCCAGTGACCCCGCCTCTTGTGTTATCGACTTGCCTAATATCAACGACGTCTATTAGTGTCTATATTGAAAACGTACACATTAACTCAACAATACGTGTCACAAAACACGCATTAGTGTCCAGCATGAGTAAGTCAGAATAACGCTCTTCCAATGTTGATAACAAAATAGAAAAGTTCACACCCGTGTTCAAGTGCACATGCGCACAGAAAACTTTAGATAATTGCATTTCTAACATCTGCTTGACAACCTCATCCATTACCCATGCAAAGTAATTAAGTAATTGTATATATCAATCTGACGCGGTTGTTCACATGTATACGTGTCATCAACATACCTGGACAACTATATAGGTCCTTGTTTATGACTGCGACACAGCTATCATGGTAATCGCTATCAGTTTAAGTAGCATTCATTGGCAGGGTGCCAGAGTCATTCAAAAGCCGTCACTTAAAGGGGTACATAAAGACACCGTTTATTACTCTTGCTGTTATAAACAGTCACTTGCATGAACGCAGTATAAATCAAAGCGACCTTTAAGTCGGTCACTTTCGCTGATAACAACCACGGATTTATTGACGTTACCGATGTCAAGTAGTCACGTGCCAGACAGAGGTGCCTAAAACAATGCCACTCTCCAGAAATGCAAGGTACCGAATGCATTTGCAACGTTAACATGAAAGGAACATAAATGCGTTGTCATCATGGTTCTATTTTATTTATTTACATCCGATTACGTCTTATTTCATGGGATTAATTTTGTGGAATAAAAAATGTATATGACATAAATGATAGTAAACATATAAAATGAGGAAACGTCCGCCTATTCATTTTAGTGGTAGGGAATATCCGGGGAAATATTGGGGGAAAACGACATCCAGAGGAAATGTCCGGGGGAAACGTCCAGAGGGAATGTCGGGGAGGATATCCAGGGAAACATTCAGTGGGAAACGTCCAGGGGAATGTCGGAGAAGATATCCATACCCGAACACTACACATGGTCACTCATTCAAGTGGAGGTCTTGCTGTCTCAAACAAATTGAAATAACATGTGCCCTTGGCTACTTTATTTAAATAAACCTTGTCGACTGAGAAAGATGCTGATATACGGCATGAGTGGCTGGCATAATTGCTTAGATTTGGACGGTGGCAAGGCTCTACTGGTTGTAGCTGTTAGCACTTGGATGAAGAAAGGAGAAGTCCAGAGTAGAGTTTCCACAAAGCTGTATACATCAACATGCGTAATAGTTAGTATTGGCCATTTCAAGCCCCCAAGTACAAGTATTGAACTGTACTATTATAGTATGCATGAACTGCTGCCCAAAGAGTCGTGTACTTTTAAATTTAATAAATCGTCCATGATTTTGTGTTGTTCTGTAACACACCTGTGTTTAACATCATATGTTATTAGATTATGTAGAAATCAACTGCCAATGTAGGAACTGTGTTGTGTGTTGTTCGCTGCAGCGATGTCTTTCAAGAGAGAGCAGAATTTAAATACGCCTCGAAGTATGACTGAAACTACCCATCATTGTTCGCATAACTATGGGCTATACTCAAACCAGAATGCGTTTACCCGCACGCTATCGTGACAAGTGTCTCGCCGCAGCAAACGTTAGATGTCTACGAGAACCACACCAGCCAACATGTTTATGAAGACAACTGCGTTACATTCGTCTTGTCCCGTGTGAAACGTGTATTTGGTTTCTCGCCTGCCAGTGGATGCAGTCACATGCTGCTATTTACGCAGTTCGTCAGCGCATCTACCAAACCAAGTTTAGTCAAGCGATGAATCATCCACGACTACTTATATTTTTTTATGCAGCAAATGTCTCGCAGCAGCGCACCTCGCATGTCATGCATTTCAGCTGCCACCACGACAAGGGAAACTGATCTACAACTTGAAAGGATGCATTTTTCACACAGTGTGCTTTGTTACATGTCTACGTCTGCTACCTACATGTCTACACAGCACTAACAATCACAAAAGAGACGTCTGCATAGTTTTTAATCAATTCTACGCCGTGATTACCAACACAGGTCTCCACGCACACATCGTGAAGGAACAGCTTTTAATGTTACCTGGGTATGTTACAAATGATATACATTTATGGACATTGCAATGAAATTGACTATGTCGTGAATTACTGCGTCTTAATGAAAACTACGGCCACGATCAGATGTTCGTGGTCATGCTTTTAACCGGGAACAACATTTTAATTAATAGTGCTTAGCACAATACTCTAATCTCGCAATTACAAAAATATACTAACACCAGTGCCGACCAGCACTTGTGTTATAACCTGATTGTGATTCCACACATCCGCAGCCGGAAGAGAAATTAATTTCCTCATTATTTTTATCAACTTAATAATGATTCGTCGTCATAATAATATATTGTATAAGATATCCCATTGACATAATTATAGTCGTCGTCGTCGTCGCACGATATCACGTCAGCAGGGATTCTACCTGGACGCCATTTGGCCGGCCAGCACTACTCGGCGACATTGCAGTAACATGTCCTTTGTGCACAGAATGTGTGTCAGCGGACGAGATCCGACTTGCCGTAGTAGACGTATCGCATCACTTCGCCGACTGTGCAGTCATACCTGTCCATCTCCCAGACCGTCGTCGGCACCTGGAAGCGCTCACTCAGGTACAGATGCACGCAGTAGTTGTCCCGCCAATCGTAGTGTTTCCGGTAGAGCAGGTGCAGCTCGGCCCAGTTAGGTCGTACTATGGATCGCTCTTCGACGTGCAGAAGATGTGGTAACAGCATGCTGAGACTGCGGAAATATATCACACCGTCATCGTTCGTTGTGATTCTTCTTGTCGAATTACGAATTAGGTGCCATGCCTAATATTGAAAAAATGCTTCACTTTTTGAAGAGCTAGCAAACTGCGTTTCAATTTCAATAACTTTAGTTATAGAAAATCATCAAGCCGTGAAGGCGAGGCCCTAAGGATAATTAATTTATACAGGGACGTTAGTAGATATTTATGGGGAGCACACCGGTCTACATCGCTATTACAAGACTACATCGCCAAAATTTCCTTAATATGTACATTTTGTATTGCTATGGTCTGTATGACCAAAGTATGCACATGTTATTCATAACATTTAACGATTTTACAATGCAAGAAGGCCAAGTTTCGATTATTATTGTTAACCCGTTAATTTGTTCGTTACCTGTGTGGTGTGTGAGTTGAGTGCGCGGCCCAACTCCTTCGGTCGTAGTTGCGGTATGTCTCCAGCCAAATGCGCAAGAACGGCGCCCCTTGGCGGGCAACGATGACACCATTAGCGAGCAGCGACGGCATCTCACGACCCAGTGTGACGTCATAGTTCCTCAAAGGGTTCAACGATTTCAGTACAATGACATCATGATCCAGATAGATACCGCCGTACTCTGCAATAAGTAGACCTCTTAATATATGGGTTACTGATGACATGAACTGTTGGACTTGAGGAAGGAGAAGACTTCCGGTATATATGTTCCAGGACCCGCAGAACAGGCAAAGGAGTTCATCATCGCATTGTCGAAGGCTTCTTTGAGCATGGCTGCTGTACAAAGAAGAGTTCATGCGAGAATACATCCTTGCTTACGCCGTTTGTGACTTCAAAATGTTTATTTTGTTGACAAAACAAGACATTCGCTGAGTGGATGTTTTGGCCAGGAAATCAATACCTGCAGCCACAGAGAGATGTTGAATGGCTCAAAATGACCAGGAGTCACGTCAGAGGGTGTCACAATAGCAAAGTAACTTAATTTGGTTAAACGATATATAAATATGTGCGATGGTACCATCAATCGCGGATGCGGAAGAGGAAGACCGGGAGTGAGATGGGAGGACTGCGTGAGAAGATTTGGCGGGAGTAGGAGGGGAGTGGAACATGAGGGCGATGGGGGGGTGGAGACAGCAGTGAAATGTGATCAGTGACAAAGAAGAAGGGAAAACAAAAAGCAACTTTAGGAATAAAGAAGAGAGCAACAAAACCACGCTAACCAATTTAACCATAATGTTATTCGGCCTTGATTTTTTGCTCTCGATCGGCAGTGAGCCACCTATTAAAACACTGTTACAACACTATTAGCTACCACTTGTGCAAGTATATCATACATAAATATTAACTAATGAACGACAGACTTGCGGAAACGGTTCGTCAATGATGATGACATTTCACTACGTGTTGATTACGACGAAATTATATTTTCAGTGGGGCGCAGCCGCATAAAACAATCAGATTGAGTACTTCTACATTGAGTACTGCAACGAATACCATAGTACATTTGGTTGAATCTGGAAACAATATTTCGACCCCGTGGGCAGCAGTAGTATGCCAACAATGGCTTTAATTCCTGGATTGTCTAGTGCTAACTTAGTTGTTATTCGATGTCTTGCAAGTCATATAGCAGTTGTTTTTCGATGCTTTGTATGTCAAATAGTAGTTGCTCATCCATGTATTGCATGCACAGTGAATGGAATGATTTAATATTACCTCTCGTCATGCACTTTAACAATGAACGTATACTTTCCTATACGATTTCATTTTTGCAGTTGGTTCAACGCTTGAAACAGATATACATAATATGTGTCATGACTATCCTTCAGTATCTTTGAAACGACAACAGTAACTGAACTTTCTACTTCAATAATATTTAGCTGTAGCTCTACATATCTGTCTCTCAGTCGTGTCCACCCCCTTCCACTTCCCTTCCGCGTCATGCCTACCCTCATTCCACCTCCCCTCCACGTCATGCCCACCTTCCTTCCACCTCCCCTCCACATCATTCACACACTCCTTCCACCTTCCCTCCACGTCATGTCCACCCTTCTCCCACTTCCCCTCCAAGTCATGCTTACCCCCTTCCACCTCCTCTCCACGTCATGTACACCCTCTTCCCACCTCCCCTCCATGTCATACCCTCCTTCCACTTCCCGTTCACGTCATGCCCATCCTCCTTCCACCACCTCTCCACGTCATTCGCACCCTCCTTCTACTTCCCCCCACGTCATTCACACCCTCCTTCTACTTCCCCCCACGTCATTCGCACCCTCCTTCTACTCCCCCCACGTCATTCGCACCCTCCTTCTACTTCCCCCCACGTCATTCACACCCTCCTTCTACTTCCCCCCCCCACGTCATTCACACCCTCCTTCTACTTCCCCCCCACGTCATTCGCACCCTCCTTCTACTTCCCCCCCACGTCATTCACACCCTCCTTCTACTTCCCCCCACGTCATTCACACCCTTCTTCTACTTCCCCCCCACGTCATTCGCACCCTCCTTCTACTTCCCCCCCACGTCATTCACACCCTCCTTCCACTTCCCCTCCACGTCACGCACACCCTCCTTCCACCTCCTCTCCACGTCATGCACACCCTCCTTCCACCTCCCGTCCACATCATGCTCACCCTCCTTCCACCTCCTCTACACGTCATGACCACCCTCCTTCCTCCTCCCCTCCACGTCATTCACACATTCATTCAACTTCCAATCCACGTCATTCACACCCTCCTTCCACCTCTCCTTACCTGTCATGCACATTTCTTCCACGTCATTCACACCCTCCTTCCACGTCATGCCCACCCTCCTTACATATCCCCTCCACGTCATGCCCACCCCCGTTCCATCTCCCTTCCACGTCATTCACACACTCCTTCCACCTCCCCTTCCCTGTCATTTACACACTCCTTCCACGTCCCCGTCCCTGTCATTCACATCCTCCTTCCACCTCCCCTTCCCAGTCATTCCTACCCTCCTTCCATGTCCCCTTCACGTCATACCCACCCTCCTTCTACTTCCCCTTATCCTTCATTTTCACCCTCCTTCCATCCACCCCTGTCCCTGCCAGTAAATCCATAATTCATCTCAAGAATATTTGAAAGCGTATTAAAATACGCCTACATACACCCAGAAATGTTCTGAAAGTTTACGGCAATCATGGAATGACCCATATATGTCTACTAGGGCGGTACATTAATGTACATAAAACAATAGTTGTTGAAATGTCTTGCTCTCCCATTTGTTTCCAATTGCAGAAGAAGCTGCACTCAATTTCAAAAGGTACATCCATTATTTTTAAGTTTCGCCACTTGCGACCATGGACACCTGTAGTTGGGTATCAAATCCCACTGACGTTCATCAGTATTCCAAATTCCTGCATCATACAACCAAACGGCTTACATGCGCGAGATGCTAGCAAGGCAGTTATTGGCCAAAATGGTGTATTTTGCCAAATCAGAGAAAAGGTAACAGTAGCGGCTTGATTTCTAACACGGTTGACGGCTTACTGTCAAAGGAATGTATTCTTGATTGTTGCCAACGCATCCCTCCTATGGCATTAAATATTTCCGCGTTTCCGCGGAAATATTTAATGCCTGGACTATTAACTCCTCTAGGAGAGAAGGCCTCACAACTTCCTGTTGCTCATTGTGGCCTGGTCTCACCACGTTCAGTCATCAGGGTGGACTTGTTTGAGGAATTTCCTCCGCTATTCCTCAACCACTTAAAGCAAGAACTGGTTTTGTAGCTCGTCCTTCGAGGTGAGGAACAATGAATGTTGTGATCAACGCAACTCCAACTCTATTTCTCTCACTCTGTCCCTATCCCCCTGCGTCTCCCTCCCTCCCTCCCTCTCTCCCCCTCTCCCCCTCTCGCCCTCTCTCTCTCTCTCTCTCCCTTTCTTTATCTCTGCCTCTTTCACTCTCTCTCTCCCTTTCCCTTCTCCCCCCACGTTTTCCGTAAATGCCTGTTGACAAACTGCGAGCACTGATTTCACTACATTAGAAATAGAACCTCGGATAAGCCGGTGTATTGTTTGGGCATGCGCGTGTGTGTGTGCGGTCTAGTTCCTGGATGTGCGTGCTGTGACCAACACCCCTGCGATGGTACGAACAGCTCGTGTATACCTTATCATTATATGTCACATACACCACAGGGTGTCACCGCTATGTCAAGGAATATCGGTCACACTGGATTGCATTAACTCGTTCACGAAAACATCTACGCCAGCCTTGACCGCAAATGCGCGCAGTGTCAATTAACTTCTACAATGGAAACAGTACATCAAACAGCGCAGCCACATGGCAACTTCACCTGCAGTGACCCAGTCACATGGCAACGTCACCTGCACTGACCCAGTCACAGGACGACGTCACCTACACTGACCCAGTCACAGGGCGACGTCACCTGCACTGACCACATAGTTTAAGAAAGCACACCTACAATTTGTGAGTTGACCGGACCAAGCCGAATTTGCTTTTTTACAGCTTACATACATAATTAAAAAAGAAGAAGAAAAAACAACATACCTTTGACAAATGTTGTACAGTCGGAAGAAATAATAAGTAAACAAGTCAGGAAAACTAGGATTTATTCCACCATGAATTTTTTTTATTGGATTAATCGAAACATTTTACGATTAACGTGACAACGGGGGTTGTACAATATGATGTACAAAGTAGTGTTGTAGTACAGACAACAATAGGATGTACAAAGGAGTGTTGTAGTACAGACAACAATAGGATATACAAAGGAGTGTTGTAGTACAGACAGCAGAACAGCGTACAACGGGGGTTATAGTACAGACAACAATATAATGTACAAAGAAGTGTTGCAGTAGAGACAGCAGTACAGCTTACAACGGAGGTTGTAGTAGAGACAACAATAGGATGTGAAAAGGAGTGTTGTAGTACAGCGTACAACGGAGGTTGTAGTACAGACAACAATAGGATGTACAAAGGAGTGTTGTAGTACAGACAGCAGTACAGCGTATAACGGAGGTTGTAGTGCATACAACAATACGATGTACAAAGGAGTGTTGTAGTACAGACAGCAGTACAGCGTATAACGGAGGTTGTACTACAGACAACAATAGGATGTACAAAGGAGTGTTGTAGTACATACAACAATAGGATGTACAAACGAGTGTTGTAGAACAGAGAGCAGTACATCGTACAACGGAGGTTGTAGTACAGACAATAATAGGATGTACAAAGGAGTGTTGTTGTACAGACAGCAGTACAGCGTATAATGGAGGTTGTAGTACAGACAACAGTAGAAGGTACAACGGAGGGTTGTAGTACAGACAACAGTAGAATGTGCAACGGAGGGTTGTAGTACAGACAACAGTAGAAGGTACAACGGAGGGTTGTAGTACAGACAACAGTAGAATGTACAACGGAGGGTTGTAGTACAGACAACAGTTGAATGTGCAACGGAGGGTTGTAGTACAGACAACAGTAGAAGGTACAACGGAGGGTTGTAGTACAGACAACAGTAGAATGTACAACGGCGGGTTGTAGTACAGACAACAATAGAATGTATAACGGAGGGTTGTAGTACAGACAACAGTAGAATGTACAACGGAGGGTTGTAGTACAGACAGTAGTAGAATGTACAACGGAGGGCTGTAGTACAGACAACAGTAGAATGTACAACGGAGGGTTGTAGTACAGACAACATTAGAATGTACAAAGGAGGGCTGTAGTACAGACAACAGTACAAGGTACAACGGAGGGTTGTAGTACAGACAACAGTAGAAGGTACAACGGAGGGTTGTAGTACAGACAACAGTAGAATGTACAACGGAGGGTTGTAGTACAGACAGTAGTAGAATGTACAACGGAGGGCTGTAGTACAGACAACAGTAGAATGTACAACGGAGGGTTGTAGTACAGACAACATTAGAATGTACAAAGGAGGGCTGTAGTACAGACAACAGTACAAGGTACAACGGAGGGTTGTAGTACAGACAACAGTAGAAGGTACAACGGAGGGTTGTAGTACAGACAACAGTAGAATGTACAACGGAGGGTTGTAGTACAGACAACAGTAGAATGTACAACGGAGGGTTGTAGTACAGACAGTAGTAGAATGTACAACGGAGGGCTGTAGTACAGGCAACAGTAGAAGGTACAACGGAGGGTTGTAGTACAGACAACAGTAGAATGTACAACGGAGGGTTGTAGTACAGACAGTAGTAGAAGGTACAACGGAGGGTTGTAGTACAGACAACAGTAGAATGTACAACGGAGGGCTGTAGTACAGGCAACAGTACAAGGTACAACGGAGGGTTGTAGTACAGACAACAGTAGAAGGTACAACGGAGGGTTGTAGTACAGACGGGGTTAGTATTACATACAGCAATACATATGTACAGCGGGGGTAGTAGTACATACAGCAATACATATGTACAGCGGGGGTAGTAGTACATACAGCAATACATATGTACAGCGGGGGTAGTAGTACATACAGCTATACATATGTACAGCGGGGGTAGTAGTACATACAGCAATACATATGTACAGCGGGGGTAGTAGTACATACAGCAATACATATGTACAGCGGGGGTAGTAGTACATACAGCAATACATATGTACAGCGGGGGTAGTAGTACATACAGCAATACATATGTACAGCGGGAGTAGTAGTACATGCAGCAATACATATGTACATCGGGGGTAGTAGTACATACAGCAATACATATTTACAGCGTGGGTAGTAGTACATACAGCAATACATATGTACAGCGGGGGTAATAGTACAGATTGCAATACTGCTTTATCTAATCCGATTATTATCAACATAACTTCCTCGTTGACGTTTTAAGCAAAATAAACAAACAGAACAATACCTATGAGAATTTGAAGTCGCGCGAAGTCTGCAGCGTGTTCAATGTAGCCGATGTCTTGATTGAAGATCGTGGTTGGTTTCTTCCTTGGCACGTGAACAATGTTTGAAACTTCTGTCAGTGTCCTAGTCCACCACTCCCCTCGTGGGAGTGCATCACCGTGCACGAATATGTACTGCGGCTGGATGAATTTTTGCACACTGAGGTAACTTAAATATTGCTGCATGTCAAAGGGCATCGCCTTTCCAAATCTTATATAGTGAACCACGTTTGGCACTTTATACTGGGTCCAGAGGGAAGTATCTTTGCGGGTGACCACTCTGCTTAACAATTTTGGTTGCAAACCACAACCTAACATTTGTTGGAGTATGTCTTTGCTTGATGTAAACGTCTGCTGCATGAACTCCGTCGACAGGTCTTTGATGCGGCTGCACTGCGCAGGGTTGGCATTCGTTTGCCAATGAAGCATGTTTGTTACATTTCTAACCGTGTCAACATCATAAATCAACTTCGTTTTCTTCTCCAGTTTGTTCTGGAGTTTCATGAATTGCACCAGAGCAGACGTAATACCGTCGCATTGTCGCCAAGCTCTGCGGTGCAACTCTAGAAGCGCGTCTGGCTCTTGTCTTGATGACGCCAGTCCGACGCGAATGTCTAGGAGATGTTGGACACAACGCGCCAACGGATTAGTGGCACATCCGTGGGCCGCATTGGAACAGTCGTCGCTGACGCATGGAATCAGTCGGTCTTGCCACAGAGACACGAGGGCGACGATCGTCAAGCCGACGACGGTGAAGACAACGCAGGAGAAGTGTCTCGCGGTCACTGGTCTCCTGCGCATAGTGTTCGTTGTTTTGATAGTTAAATTCCAAATGTGACTCCACTCATAATTGTTCTTCTTTGTCTTCGCCAAGGCCACGTCGTCCTGACGTTACGCTGCGCGTTTATTTGTCCGGCCAAGCGCTGAAACGACAGAAAACGTAAAGTCTGTGGGCAGTTCAGCGGAAGGCTCACATTGGTAAACATTGTCATCCGTTAAACATATATTTGACGAGGTAGCAAACTTCTGACCTGTACGGATAAAATACCCACTTGCACGTGAAGTCTTATTCGAGAACACGGTTGAACAAGTGCTGAGCCCAACTTGCATAACGATGTCTGTTTACACGATGGTCACTGAACAAGCGGCTTCATCGACACAACGTGTTGTCAGTGCCCATGTGACCTTAACCCTTTCCTAGTAGTGACTTGAATCGAGCTTCACATGTAATGCCATGTGGTAAACAAAGGCGTGTCTGCAGCGTGTATGTAGCGCTTATCGAAGCCAGGCGTTGGTCCCGTGGCTGTTGTCGGTTGACACAAAGACAGAGAACGGCCGATCGCCTACATGCGAGATGATGTAGTTTGACTGTAATTGCGCTGCACAGCCGGCGCTGTTTTTATGGCAGGTAAAAACAGCAGGTGTGACATGTCTTGGTTGTCTGCCAGTGACCGCATTTACCTGGTATGTGGGGCGCAGTATGATAGCGGTTAGAACGCCTCAATCGAGAGAACCCGGATTCGAATCCTCTTGCTGCCGTTTCGAAATTTTAGCAACTTCATTTAACCCACATTGCCATAATTCACTCAGCTGTATAAATGGGTACCTGGCTACAGACAGAAGTGGACATTTGAACGAATAGTCTTCGCGCAGTCATTGCAGCATGGCTGAATGCTTCCCAGAGAAGTCGAGATGGCGTTGGAATGAACAGGTCTGCCAGGGGTGAAGTGTAAAGCGCTTTGAACAGTCCCAAGGACGGGATAATGCAATATATAAGAACATTATATAAGAACATTATTTTGGTACTTTGCGTGGTAGGAAGCCAACACAGCGTGGTAGGAAGCCAACACTGAACAAAGTGGGCGGTATTCAAATGTGAGAGTAACCTGACACCCATGCTAAAAACAACCCACGGTTCGGTAAATAACTGTCTGGGAATGCCGTAGAACGGCAACTGGAGAACACCTGCCAAGGAGAAAAAGTTGGGCTGAGGGTTTGTTTCAAAATATGACTTTTCTACATAAACGCGACGTGCGACAACGACGCACCTGTGCTTAACATAAAAGAAATTGCATTTAAGCTCCGTTGCAAACATTTTCACGAAAACAATTACCACCGGCTATTACAACCAATAAGTTGCATGAAACCCACGGTTTTACACTGATACAAATATATATATATATATATATATATATATATATATATATATATATATATATATATATATATATATATATATATATATATATATATATATATATATATATATATATATATATATATATATATATATATATATATATATATATATATATGTATACAGCCTTACATAAGTTACAACACTTTAACATGTTCCCTTGAATTAAGCGTTATACATTTGTTAAAATCATATGTCATATGGAATATTACCCATGTGTCATATTACTAATGATTGTTGGCGATTGTATTTTTAAAGATAACTTCAAGGTTTGTTTTCATTGGCTTCAAACGAGTCGACTACACGCGTCGGTTTTACTACCTTATCTTGAGTGACAGATAACGTACTATCCGCCAATCTGCTTCGACTGATATGTCTATCAATCCGCGGCATGACATGTTAACAATGTGACCTATTGGACAGCGGAATATGAGTGGACAATCTACCTACAGGGGTAACCAACGTCGAACAATATACCTACATGGGTAAACAACGTCGTGACCCCTGGATTGTGACCATTGAGTGACACCGACCGCACACGTGGCATATGAAGCAAACTGTACCAGAAACACCCTCGGACGGTTCTGCAACCCGACATTAAACACCATTAACTTGCAATGGCTCACCGAGGGATGATGTTTTCCTGTCCGTCTGAGTGGGTCTCCTACACTTGCTGTGCATCACCACAACACGGGTATTTCCGTCTGGGTGGGTCTCCTACACTGGCTGTACATCACCACAATACAGGTACTTCCGTCTGGGTGGGTCTCCTACACTGGCTGTACATCGCCACAATACAGGTACTTCCGTCTGAGTGGGTCTCCTACACTTGCTGTGCATCACCACAACACGGGTATTTCCGTCTGGGTGGGTCTCGTATACTGGCTGTGCACTCCCATAATACAGGTACTTCCGTCTGGGTGGGTCTCGTACACTGGCTGTGCATCCATACAATACGAGTACTTCCGTTTGGGTGGGTTTCCTACACTGGCTGTACATTCCCGTAATACGGGTACTTCCGTCTGGGTGGGTCTCCTGCACTGGCTGTACATTCTCGTAATACGGGTACTTCCGTTTGGGCGGGTCTCCTACACTGGCTGTGAACTCCCATAATACGGGTAATTTCGTCTGGGTGGGTCAAGAGCAGTAACAAACCGCCAACAAGAGCAGTTTTACAAACTGCTAACAAGAGCAGTAACAAACTGCTAATAAGAGCAGTTTTACAAAACACTGGCTGTGCATCCCAACAATACGGGTACTACCGTCTGGACGGGTCTCCTATACTGGCTGTGCATAACTACAATACGGGTACTTCCGTCTGGACGGGTCTCGTATACTGGCTGTGCATCCCTACAATACGGGTACTTCCGTCTGGACGGGTCTCCTATACTGGCTGTGCATCCCTACAATACGGGTATTTCCGTCTGGACGGGTCTCCTATACTGGCTGTGCATCCCTACAATACGGGTACTTCCGTCAGGATGGGTCTCCTATACTGGCTGTACATTCTCACAATACGGGATTAAGCAGGTCATCATGGCTTCAACATGATCAAACGTTAATTATATAATAATAATAGTATATAAATATATAAAATACTTCTATTGCGCTAAAAACCTCGAGAGACACAAGCTCAACAGCACAACAAAATAAAAAGGGATTAAGCAGGTCATCATTGATAAGCAGTTCCAGTTGTAAACAATTGGATTGGTACGCTGGGGAGCTATCGAGGATAAGCAAGTTTAAATAGGTGAGTTTTCAGTTTACGGCAATATTTTTATATTTCCTACTTACTTAACACTAACATGGAGTTTTACAAACTGCTAACAAGAGCAGTAACAAACCGCCAACAAGAGAAGTTTTATAAACTGCTAACAATAGAAGTAACAAACTGCTAACAAGAGCAGTAACAAACTGCTTACAAGAGCAATTTTACAAACTGCTAACAAGAGCAGTACCATACTGCTAACAAGAGCAGTAACAAATTGCTAACAAGAGCAGTAACAAACTACTAACAAGAGCAGTAACAAACTGCTAAAAAGAGCAGTTTTACAAACTGAGAAAAAGAGCAGTAACAAACTGCTAACAAGTGCAGTTTGTAAAACTGCTCACAATAGCAGTAACACACTGCTATCAAGAGCAGTAACAAACTGCTAAAAAAGAGCAGTTTACAAACTGCTAACAGGAGCAGTAACAAACTGCTAACAAGAGCAGTAACAAACTGCTAACAAGAGCAGTTTTACAAAGTGCTAACAAGAGCAGTAACAAACTGCTAACAAGAGCAGTAACAAACTGCTAACAAGAGCAGTTTTACAAACTGCTACCAAGAGCAGTAACAAACTGCTAACAAGAGCAGTAACAAATCGCCAACAAGATCAGTTTTACAAAACTGCTAACGAGAGCAGTAACAAACTGCTAACAAGAGCAGTAACAAACTGCTTCAAGAGCAGTTTTACAAACTGCTAACAAGAGCAGTAACAAACTGCTAACAAGAGCAGTAACAAACTGCTAACAAGAGCTGTAACAAGCTGCCAACAAAAGCACTTCTACAAACTGCTAACAAGAGCAGTGACAAACTGCTATCAAGAGCAGTAACAAACTGCTGACAAGAGCAGTAACAAACTGCTAACAAACGCAGTACCAAACTGCTAACAAGAGCAGTATCAAACTGCTAACAAAAGCAGTTCTACAAACTGCTAACAAGAGCAGTAACAAACTGCTAACAAGAGCAGTAACAAACTGATAACAAGATCAGTAACAAACTGCTAACAAGAGCAGTACCAAACTGCTAACAAGAGCAGTTTGTAAAACTGCTCACATGAGCAGTAACAAACTGCTAACAAGAGCAGCAACAAACTGCTAACAAGAGCTGTTTTACAAACTGCTAAAAAGACCAGTAACAAACTGCTAACAAGAGCAGTTTTACAAACTGCTAACAAGAGCAGTAAAAAAATGGTAACAAGAGCAGTAACAAATTGCTAAAAAGAGCAGTAACAAACTGCTAACAAGAGCAGTTTTACAAACTGCTAACAAGAGCAGTAACAATCTGCTAACAAGTGCAGTAATAAACTGCTCACAAGAGCAGTAACACACTGCTAACAATAGCAGTAACAAACTGCTAACAAGAGCAGTTTTACAAACTGCTAACAAGAGCAGTAAAAACTGCTAAGAAGAGCAGTAACAAACTGCTAACAAGAGCAGTTTTACAAACTGCTAAAAAGAGCAGTAATAAACTGCTCACAAGAGCAGTAAAAAATTGCTAACAGCAGCAGTAATAAAGTGCTAACAAGAGCAGTAACAAACTGCTAAAAACAGCAGTAACAAGCTGCAAACAAAAGCAGTTCTACAAACTGCTAACAAGAGCAGTGAAAAACTGCTAACAAGAGCAGTAACAAACTGCTAACAAAAGCAGTTCTACAAACTGCTAACAAGAGCAGTAACAAACTGCTAACAAGAACACTAACAAACTGCTAACAAGAGCAGTTTTACAAACTGCTAACAAGAGCAGTAACAAACTGCTAACAAGAGCAGTAACAAACTGCTAACAAGAGCTGTAACAAGCTGCTAACAAAAGCAGTTCTACAAACTGCTAACAAGAGCAGTGACAAACTGCTATCAAGAGCAGTAACAAACTGCTGACAAGAGCAGTAACAAACTGCTAACAAACGCAGTACCAAACTGCTAACAAGAGCATTAACAAACTGCTAACAAAAGCAGTTCTACAAACTGCTAACAAGAGCAGTAACAAACTGCTAACAAGAGCAGTAACAAACTGATAACAAGAGCAGTTTTACAAACTGCTCACAAGAGCAGTAACAAATTGCTAACAGCAGCAGTAATAAAGTGCTAACAAGAGCAGTAACAAACTGCTAACAACAGCAGTAACAAGCTGCTAACAAAAGCAGTTCTACAAACTGCTAACAAGAGCAGTGAAAAACTGCTAACAAGAGCAGTAACAAACTGCTAACAAAAGCAGTTCTACAAACTGCTAACAAGAGCAGTAACAAACTGCAAACAAGAGCATTAACTAACTGATATCAAGAGCAGTAACAAACTGCTAACAAGAGCAGTTCTACAAACTGCTAACAAGAGCAGTTTTACAAACTGCTCACAAGAGCAGTAACAAACTGCTAACAAGAGCAGCAATAAACTGCTAACAAGAGCTGTTTTACAAACCGCTAACAAGAACAGTAACAAACTGCTAACAAGAGCAGTTTTACAAACTGCTAACAAGAGCAGTAAAAAATTGGTAACAAGAGCAGTAACAAACTGCTAAAAAGAGCAGTAAGAAACTGCTAAGAAGAGCAGTTTTACAAACTGCTAAGAAGAGCAGTAACAAACTGCTAACAAGAGCAGTTTTCAAAGTGATTACAAGAGCAGTAACAAACTGCTAACAAGAGCAGTAACACACTGCTAAGAAGAGCAGTAACAAACTACTAACAAGAGCAGTTTTACAAACAGCTAACAAGAGCAGTAACAAACTGCCAACAAGAGCAGTAACAAACTGCTAACAAGAGCAGTTTTACAAACTGCTAACAAGAGCACTTTTACAAATTGCTAACAAGAGCAGTAACAAACTGCTAACAAGAGCAGTAACACACTGCTTACAAGAGCAGTAACAAACTGCTAACAAGAGCAGTAACAAATTGCTAACAAGAGCAGTAACAAACTGCTAAAAAGAGCAGTAACAAACTGCTAACAAGTGCAGTTTGTAAAACTGCTCACAATAGCAGTAACACACTGCTATCAAGAGCAGTAACAAACTGCTAAAAAAGAGCAGTTTACAAACTGCTAACAGGAGCAGTAACAAACTGCTAACAAGAGCAGTAACAAACTGCTAACAAGAGCAGTTTTACAAAGTGCTAACAAGAGCAGTAACAAACTGCTAACAAGAGCAGTAACAAACTGCTAACAAGAGCAGTTTTACAAACTGCTAACAAGAGCAGTAACAAACTGCTAACAAGAGCAGTAACAAATCGCCAACAAGATCAGTTTTACAAAACTGCTAACGAGAGCAGTAACAAACTGCTAACAAGAGCAGTAACAAACTGCTAACAAGAGCAGTTTTACAAACTGCTAACAAGAGCAGTAACAAACTGCCAACAAGAGCAGTAACAAACTGCTAACAAGAGCAGTAACAAACTGCTAACAAGAGCAGTAACAAACTGCTAACAAGAGCAGTTTTACAAACTGAAAACAAGAGCAGTAACAAACTGCTAACAAGAGCAGTAACAAACTGCTAACAAGAGCAGTAACAAACTGCTAACAAGAGCTGTAACAAGCTGCTAACAAAAGCAGTTCAACAAACTGCTAACAAGAGCAGTGACAAACTGCTATCAAGAGCAGTAACAAACTGCTGACAAGAGCAGTAACAAACTGCTAACAAACGCAGTACCAAACTGCTAACAAGAGCAGTAACAAACTGCTAACAAGTGCAGTTCTACAAACTGCTAACAAGAGCAGTTTTACAAACTGCTCACAAGAGCAGTAACAAACTGCTAACAAGAGCAGCAACAAACTGCTAACAAGAGCTGTTTTACAAACTGCTAACAAGAACAGTAACAAGCTGCTAACAAGAGCAGTTTTACAAACTGCTAACAAGAGCAGTAACAAACTGCTAACAAGAGCAGTAACAAATCGCCAACAAGATCAGTTTTACAAAACTGCTAACGAGAGCAGTAACAAACTGCTAACAAGAGCAGTAACAAACTGCTAACAAGAGCAGTTTTACAAACTGCTAACAAGAGCAGTAACAAACTGCCAACAAGAGCAGTAACAAACTGCTAACAAGAGCAGTAACAAACTGCTAACAAGAGCAGTTTTAGAAACTGCTAACAAGAGCAGTAACAAATTGCTAACAAGAGCAGTAACAAACTGCTAAAAAGAGCAGTAACAAACTGCTAACAAGTGCAGTTTGTAAAACTGCTCACAATAGCAGTAACACACTGCTATCAAGAGCAGTAACAAACTGCTAAAAAAGAGCAGTTTACAAACTGCTAACAGGAGCAGTAACAAACTGCTAACAAGAGCAGTTTTACAAACTGCTAACAAGAGCACTTTTACAAACTGCTAACAAGAGCAGTAACAAACTGCTAACAAGAGCAGTAACACATTGCTTACAAGAGCAGTAACAAACTGCTAACAAGAGCAGTAACAAATTGCTAACAAGAGCAGTAACAAACTGCTAAAAAGAGCAGTAACAAACTGCTAACAAGTGCAGTTTGTAAAACTGCTCACAATAGCAGTAACACACTGCTATCAAGAGCAGTAACAAACTGCTAAAAAAGAGCAGTTTACAAACTGCTAACAGGAGCAGTAACAAACTGCTAACAAGAGCAGTTTTACAAAGTGCTAACAAGAGCAGTAACAAACTGCTAACAAGAGCAGTAACAAACTGCTAACAAGAGCAGTTTTACAAACTGCTAACAAGAGCAGTAACAAACTGCTAACAAGAGCAGTAACAAATCGCCAACAAGATCAGTTTTACAAAACTGCTAACGAGAGCAGTAACAAACTGCTAACAAGAGCAGTAACAAACTGCTAACAAGAGCAGTTTTACAAACTACTAACAAGAGCAGTAACAAACTGCCAACAAGAGCAGTAACAAACTGCTAACAAGAGCAGTAACAAACTGCTAACAAGAGCAGTAACAAACTGCTAACAAGAGCAGTTTTACAAACTGCTAACAAGAGCAGTAATAAACTGCTAACAAGAGCAGTAACAAACTGCTAAAAATAGCAGTTTTACAAACTGCTAACGAGAGCAGTAACAAACTGCTAACAAGAGCAGTAAAAAACTGCTAACAAGAGCAGTTTTACAAACTGCTAACAAGAGCAGTAACAAACTGCTAACAAGAGCAGTAACAAACTGCTAACAAGAGTTGTAACAAGCTGCTAACAAAAGCAGTTCTACAAACTGCTAACAAGAGCAGTGACAAACTGCTATCAAGAGCAGTAACAAACTGTCGAGAAGAGCAGTAACAAACTGCTAACAAACGCAGTACCAAACTGCTAACAAGAGCAGTAACAAACTGCTAACAAGAGCAGTTCTACAAACTGCTAACAAGAGCAGTTTTACAAACTGCTCACAAGAGCAGTAACAAACTGCTAACAAGAGCAGTAACAAATCGCCAACAAGATCAGTTTTTCAAAACTGCTAACGAGAGCAGTAACAAACTGCTAACAAGAGCAGTAACAAACTGCTAACAAGAGCAGTTTTACAAACTGCTAACAAGAGCAGTAACAAACTGCTAACAAGAGCAGTAACAAACTGCTAACAAGAGCAGTAACAAACTACTAAAAATAGCAGTTTTACAAACTGCTAACGAGAGCAGTAACAAACTTCTAACAAGAGCAGTAACAAACTGCTAACAAGAGCAGTTTTACAAACTGCTAACAAGAGCAGTAACAAACTGCTAACAAGAGCAGTAACAAACTGCTAACAAGAGCTGTAACAAGCTGCTAACAAAAGCAGTTCTACAAACTGCTAACAAGAGCAGTGACAAACTGCTATCAAGAGCAGTAACAAACTGCTGAGAAGAGCAGTAACAAACTGCTAACAAACGCAGTACCAAACTGCTAACAAGAGCAGTAACAAACTGCTAACAAGAGCAGTTCTACAAACTGCTAACAAGATCAGTGAAAAACTACAAACAAGAGCAGTAACAAACTGATAACAAGAGCAGTAACAAACTGCTAACAAGAGCAGTACCAAACTGCTAACAAGAGCAGTTTTACAAACTGCTCACAAGAGCAGTAACAAACTGCTAACAATAGCAGCAACAAACTGCTAACAGGAGCTGTTTTACAAACTGCTAACACGAACAGTAACAAACTGCTAACAAGAGCAGTAACAAACTGCTAAAAAGAGCAGTTTTACAAACTGCTAACAGGAGCAGTAACAAACTGCTAAAAAGAGCAGTAACAAACTGCTAACAAGAGCATTTTTACAAAGTTCTAACAAGAGCAGTAACAAACTGCTAACAAGAGCAGTTTTACAAACTGCTAACAAGAGCAGTAACAAATTGCTAACAAGAGCAGTAACACACTGCTTACAAGAGCAGTAACAAACTGCTAACAAGAGCAGTAACAAATTGCTAACAAGAGCAGTAACAAACTGCTAAAAAGAGCAGTAACAAACTGCTAACAAGTGCAGTTTGTAAAACTGCTCACAATAGCAGTAACACACTGCTATCAAGAGCAGTAACAAACTGCTAAAAAAGAGCAGTTTACAAACTGCTAACAGGAGCAGTAACAAACTGCTAACAAGAGCAGTAACAAACTGCTAACAAGAGCAGTTTTACAAAGTGCTAACAAGAGCAGTAACAAACTGCTAACAAGAGCAGTAACAAACTGCTAACAAGAGCAGTTTTACAAACTGCTAACAAGAGCAGTAACAAACTGCTAACAAGAGCAGTAACAAATCGGCAACAAGATCAGTTTTAAAAAACTGCTAACGAGAGCAGTAACAAACTGCTAACAAGAGCAGTAACAAACTGCTAACAAGAGCAGTTTTACAAACTGCTAACAAGAGCAGTAACAAACTGCCAACAAGAGCAGTAACAAACTGCTAACAAGAGCAGTAACAAACTGCTAACAAGAGCAGTAACAAACTGCTAACAAGAGCAGTTTTACAAACTGCTAACAAGAGCAGTAACAAACTGCTAACAAGAGCAGTAACAAACTGCTAAAAATAGCAGTTTTACAAACTGCTAACGAGAGCAGTAACAAACTGCTAACAAGAGCAGTAACAAACTGCTAACAAGAGCAGTTTTACAAACTGCTAACAAGAACAGTAACAAACTGCTAACAAGAGCAGTTTTACAAACTGCTAACAAGAGCAGTAACATGCTGCTAACAAAAGCAGTTCTACAAACTGCTAACAAGAGCAGTGACAAACTGCTAACAAGGGCAGTAACAAACTGCTAACAAGAGCAGTAACAAACTGCTAACAAACGCAGTACCAAACTGCTAACAAGAGCAGTAACAAACTGCTAAAAAGAGCAGTATGAAACTGCTAACAAGAGCAGTTTTACAAACTGCAAACAAGAGCAATAACAATCTGCTAACAAGAGCAGTAATAAACTGCTCACAAGAGCAGTAACACACTGCTAACAAAAGCAGTAACAAACTGCTAATAAGAGCAGTTTTACAAACTGCTAACAAGAGCTGTAACAAACTGCTAACAAGAAAATTTTTACAAACTGCTAACAAGAGCAGTAAAAACTGCTAAGAAGAGCAGTAACAAACTGCTAACAAGAGCAGTTTTACAAACTGCTAACAAGAGCAGTAATAAACTGCTAAAAAGAGCAGTAACAAACTGCTAACAAGAGCATTTTTACAAAGTTCTAACAAGAGCAGTAACAAACTGCTAACAAGAGCAGTTTTACAAACTGCTAACAAGAGCAGTAACAAATTGCTAACAAGAGCAGTAACACACTGCTTACAAGAGCAGTAACAAACTGCTAACAAGAGCAGTAACAAATTGTAACAATAGCAGTAACAAACTGCTAAAAAGAGCAGTAACAAACTGCTAACAAGTGCAGTTTGTAAAACTGCTCACAATAGCAGTAACACACTGCTATCAAGAGCAGTAACAAACTGCTAAAAAAGAGCAGTTTACAAACTGCTAACAGGAGCAGTAACAAACTGCTAACAAGAGCAGTAACAAACTGCTAACAAGAGCAGTTTTACAAAGTGCTAACAAGAGCAGTAACAAACTGCTAACAAGAGCAGTAACAAACTGCTAACAAGAGCAGTTTTACAAACTGCTAACAAGAGCAGTAACAAACTGCTAACAAGAGCAGTAACAAATCGCCAACAAGATCAGTTTTACAAAACTGCTAACGAGAGCAGTAACAAACTGCTAACAAGAGCAGTAACAAACTGTTAACAAGAGCAGTTTTACAAACTGCTAACAAGAGCAGTAACAAACTGCCAACAAGAGCAGTAACAAACTGCTAACAAGAGCAGTAACAAACTGCTAACAAGAGCAGTAACAAACTGCTAACAAGAGCAGTTTTACAAACTGCTAACAAGAGCAGTAACAAACTGCTAACAAGAGCAGTAACAAACTGCTAAAAATAGCAGTTTTACAAACTGCTAACGAGAGCAGTAACAAACTGCTAACAAGAGCAGTAACAAACTGCTAACAAGAGCAGTTTTACAAACTGCTAACAAGAGCAGTAACAAACTGCTAACAAGAGCAGTAACAAACTGCTAAAAAGAGCAGTAAGAAACTGCTAACAAGAGCAGTTTTACAAACTGCAAACAAGAGCAGTAACAATCTGCTAACAAGAGCAGTAATAAACTGCTCACAAGAGCAGTAACACACTGCTAACAAAAGCAGTAACAAACTGCTAATAAGAGCAGTTTTACAAACTGCTAACAAGAGCTGTAACAAACTGCTAACAAGAACATTTTTACAAACTGCTAACAAGAGCAGTAAAAACTGCTAAGAAGAGCAGTAACAAACTGCTAACAAGAGCAGTTTTACAAACTGCTAACAAGAGCAGTAATAAACTGCTCACAAGAGCAGTAACAAATTGCTAACAACAGCAGTAATAAAGTGCTAACAAGAGCAGTAACAAACTGCTAACAAGAGCAGTAACAAGCTGCTAACAAAAGCAGTTCTACAAACTGCTAACAAGATCAGTGAAAAACTACAAACAAGAACAGTAACAAACTGATAACAAGAGCAGTAACAAACTGCTAACAAGAGCAGTACCAAACTGCTAACGAGAGCAGTTTTACAAACTGCTAACACGAACAGTAACAAACTGCTAACAAGAGCAGTAACAAACTGCTAAAAAGAGCAGTTTTACAAACTGCTAACAGGAGCAGTAACAAACTGCTAATAAGAGCAGTAACAAACTGCTAACAAGAGCATTTTTACAAAGTTCTAACAAGAGCAGTAACAAACTGCTAACAAGAGCAGTTTTACAAACTGCTAACAAGAGCAGTAACAAATTGCCAACAAGAGCAGTAACAAATCGCCAACAAGATCAGTTTTACAAAACTGCTAACGAGAGCAGTAAGAAACTGCTAACAAGAGCAGCAGCAAACTGCTAACATGAACAGTTTTACAAACTGTTAACAAGAGCAGTAACAAACTGCTAACAAGAGCAGCAACAAACAGCTAAGAAGAACTGCTAACACGAGCAGTAACACACTGCTAACAAGAGCAGTGACAAACCGCTAACAAGAGCAGTTTTACAAACTGCTAAAAAGAGCACTAACTAACTGCTAACAAGAGCAGTAACAAATTGCTAACAAGAGCAGTAACAAACTGCTAACAAAAGCAGTAACAAATCGCCAACAAGATCAGTTTTACAAAACTGCTAACGAGAGCAGTAACAAACTGCTAACAAGAGCAGCAACAAACTGCTAACATGAGCAGTTTTACAAACTGTTAACAAGAGCAGTAACAAACTGCTAACAAGAGCAGCAACAAACAGCTAAGAAGAACTGCTAACACGAGCAGTAACACACTGCTAACAAGAGCAGTAACAAACCGCTAACAAGAGCAGTTTTACAAACTGCTAAAAAGAGAAGTAACAAACTGCTAACAAGAGCAGTAACAAATTGCTAACAAGAGCAGTAACAAACCGCTAACAAGAGCAGTAACAAACTGCAAACAAGGGTAGTAACAAACTGCTAACAAGAGCAGTAACAAACCGCCAACAAGAGCAGTTTTACAAACTTCTAACAAGAGCAGTAACAAACTGCTAACAAGAGCAGTAACAAACTGTTAACAAGAGCAGTTTTACAAACTGCTAACAAGGGCAGTAACATACTGCTAACAAGAGCAGTAACAAATTGCTAACAAGAGCAGTAACAAACTGCTAACAAGAGCAGTTTTACAAACTGCTAACAAGAGCAGTAACAAACTACTAACAAGAACAGTAACACACTGCTAACATGAGCAGCAACAAACAGCTTAGAAGAACTGCTAACACGAGCAGCAACACACTGCTTACAAGAGCAGTAACAAACCGCTAACAAGAGCAGTTTTACAAACTGCTAAGAAGAGCAGTTTTACAAACTGCTAAGAAGAGCAGTAACAAACTGCTAACAAGAGCAGTTTTCAAAGTGATTACAAGAGCAGTAACAAACTGCTAACAAGAGCAGTAACACACTGCTAAGAAGAGCAGTAACAAACTACTAACAAGAGCAGTTTTACAAACAGCTAACAAGAGCAGTAACAAACTGCCAACAAGAGCAGTAACAAACTGCTAACAAGAGCAGTAACAAATTGCTAACAAGAGCAGTAACAAACTGCTAAAAAGAGCAGTAACAAACTGCTAACAAACGCAGTACCAAACTGCTAACAAGAGCAGTAACAAACTGCTAACAAGAGCAGTTCTACAAACTGCTAACAAGAGCAGTTTTACAAACTGCTCACAAGAGCAGTAACAAACTGCTAACAAGAGCAGCAACAAACTGCTAACAAGAGCTGTTTTACAAACTGCTAACAAGAACAGTAACAAACTGCTAACAAGAGCAGTTTTACAAACTGCTAACAAGAGCAGTAAAAAAATGGTAACAAGAGCAGTAACAAACTGCTAAAAAGAGCAGTAAGAAACTGCTAAGAAGAGCAGTTTTACAAACTGCTAAGAAGAGCAGTAACAAACTGCTAACAAGAGCAGTTTTCAAAGTGATTACAAGAGCAGTAACAAACTGCTAACAAGAGCAGTAACAAACTGCTAACAAGAGCAGTAACAAACTGCTAACATGAGCAGTTTTACAAACTGCTAACAAGAGCAGTAACAAACTGCTAACAAGAGCAGTAACAAACTGCTAACAAGAGCAGTAACATGCTGCTAACAAAAGCAGTTCTACAAACTGCTAACAAGAGCAATGACAAACTGCTAACAAGGGCAGTAACAAACTGCTAACAAGAGCAGTAACAAACTGCTAACAAACGCAGTACCAAACTGCTAACAAGAGCAGTAACAAACTGCTAAAAAGAGCAGTAAGAAACTGCTAACAAGAGCAGTTTTACAAACTGCTAACAAGAGCAGTAACAATCTGCTAACAAGAGCAGTAATAAACGGCTCACAAGAGCAATAACACACTGCTAACAAAAGCAGTAACAAACTGCTAATAAGAGCAGTTTTACAAACTGCTAACAAGAGCTGTAACAAACTGCTAACAAGAACATTTTTACAAACTGCTAACAAGAGCAGTAAAAACTGCTAAGAAGAGCAGTAACAAACTGCTAACAAGAGCAGTTTTAAAAACTGCTAACAAGAGCAGTAATAAACTGCTCACAAGAGCAGTAACAAATTGCTAACAACAGCAGTAATAAAGTGCTAACAAGAGCAGTAACAAACTACTAACAAGAGCAGTAACAAGCTGTTAACAAAAGCAGTTCTACAAACTGCTAACAAGATCAGTGAAAAACTACAAACAAGAGCAGTAACAAACTGATAACAAGAGCAGTAACAAACTGCTAACAAGAGCAGTACCAAACTGCTAACAAGAGCAGTTTTACAAACTGCTCTCAAGAGCAGTAACAAACTGCTAACAATAACAGCAACAAACTGCTAACAAGAACTGTTTTACAAACTGCTAACACGAACAGTAACAAACTGCTAACAAGAGCAGTAACAAACTGCTAAAAAGAGCAGTTTTACAAACTGCAATCAGGAGCAGTAACAAACTGCTAACAAGAGCAGTAACAAACTGCTAACAAGAGCATTTTTACAAAGTTCTAACAAGAGCAGTAACAAACTGCTAACAAGAGCAGTTTTACAAACTGCTAACAAGAGCAGTAACAAATTGCTAACAAGAGCAGTAACAAATCGCCAACAAGATCAGTTTTACAAAACTGCTAACGAGAGCAGTAACAAACTGCTAACAAGAGCAGCAACAAACTGCTAACATGAGCAGTTTTACAAACTGTTAACAAGAGCAGTAACAAACTGCTAACAAGAGCAGCAACAAACAGCTAAGAAGAACTGCTAACACGAGCAGTAACACACTGCTAACAAGAGCAGTAACAAACCGCTAACAAGAGCAGTTTTACAAGCTGCTAAAAAGAGCAGTAACAAACTGCTAACAAGAGCAGTAACAAATTGCTAACAAGAGCAGTAACAAACTGCTAACAAGAGCAGTAACAAACTGCAAACAAGGGTAGTAACAAACTGCTAACAAGAGCAGTAACAAACCGCCAACAAGAGCAGTTTTACAAACTCCTAACAAGAGCAGTAACAAACTGCTAACAAGAGCAGTAACAAACTGTTAACAAGAGCAGTTTTACAAACTGCTAACAAGAGCAGTAACATACTGCTAACAAGAGCAGTAACAAATTGCTAACAAGAGCAGTAACAAACTGCTAACAAGAGCAGTTTTACAAACTGCTAACAAGAGCAGTAACAAACTGCTAACAAGAACAGTAACACACTGCTAACATGAGCAGCAACAAACAGCTAAGAAGAACTGCTAACACGAGCAGTAACACACTGCTAACAAGAGCAGTAACAAACCGCTAACAAGAGCAGTTTTACAAACTGCTAACAAGAGCAGTAACAAACTGCTAACAAGAGCAGTAACAAATTGCTAACAAGAGCAGTAACAAACTGCTAACAAGTGCAGTAACACACTGCTAACAATAGCAGTAACAAACTGCTAACAAGAGCAGTTTTACAAACTGCTAACTAAAGCAGTAACAAACTGCTAAAAATAGCAGTTTTACAAACTGCTAACAAGGGCAGTGACAAACTGCTAACAAAAGCAGTTCTACAAACTGCTAACAAGAGCAGTAACAAACTGCTAACAAGAGCAGTAACAAACTGCTAAGAATAGCAGTTTTACAAACTGCTAAGAAGAGCAGTAACAAACTGCTAACAACAGCAGTAACAAACTGCTAACAACAGCAGTTTTACAAACTGCTAACAAGAGCAATAACAATCTGCTAACAAAAGCAGTTTTACAAACTGGTAACAAGAGCAGTAACAAATTGCTAACAAGAGCAGTAACACACTGCTAACAAGAGCAGTTTTACAAACTGCTAACAAGAGCAGTAACACACTGCTAACAAGAGCAGCAACAAACAGCTAAGAAGAACTGCTAACACGAGCAGTAACACACTGCTAACAAGAGCAGTAACAAACTGCTAATAAGAACAGTAACAAACTGCTAACAATAGCAGTTTTACAAACTACTAACACGAGAAGTAATATACTGCTAACAAGAGCAGTAAGAAACTGCTATCAAGAGCAGTTTTACAAACTGCTAACAAGAGCAGTAACAAACTGCTAACAAGCGCTGTAACAAACTGCTAACAAGAGCAGTAACAAACTGCTAACAAGCGCAGTAACAAACTGCTAACAAGAGCAGTAACAAACTATTTAAAAATTAAAATAAAATAAAATTATTATCAAAGGTGACCCCTAATTTCCGTGCTGAGACGGCCGGTGTGAAATTCTGGCTTAACATAGCCATAGGTGTCGGGAAAAAATAATAAAATTTACCTATCTGCTTTTGCGTACCAATAATAAGAAACTCTGTTTTATTTGCATTTAACTTTAATTTCCTGTCAGTCATCTAGTGGAATATATCTTGGAGACAATCCCTGAATTGGTTTAAGGAGCAATTTGTATCCGGGGTAGCTGAGGAAAGGTAAATCTGTGTATCATCTGCATATAGGTGGTGGTCCAACTTGTGAGTATGAATAGCGTAATTGAGTGGAGTAGTGCTAAGAATAAAAAGTAATGGTCCAAGAACAGAACCCTGAGGAACACCACATGAAGCATGTAGTACGGCTGGATAGCAATTAGCTATCTTCACTCTTTGGCATCTATCAGTTAAATGTGCTTAATCAAGTCTTTTTTTTGCTAGTCTCAATTTCTGTAGTCTCAATTTCTTATAAATTTTACGGAAAACCAAACCTACCTAGTATCCCCTGCAACATGCTAGCTCGTGCAACTGTTGTATGTAGTTTTTGTGAAATCATCAGAGAAACTATCAAACTAGTTAATGCTTGTTTTAGCATTAACTGAAGTGAAAAAAAATCACGATTTTCTTTTTTTTTGAAATTCGTAACTTTGTCATGTGGTCGGCGAGAGGATGGAAGTCACGCCCATGATAAGCATTGACCCCGTGTTTACCATTTTGCATATCCACTGTTTTGATCATTACGATATCTAAAGTCAATTCTTTCGATGATTTTTTTTTAAATTGGCATTTTTTATTAAACAGACTGCTCACATTACTTAAACTAGTCACACACTACACATTTGGACGTAAGTGAACCCGATTCGCGATGGGCGGAACGGGCATACCGTTTTTATTGAGGTAAATCTGAGTCAATACAAATTCAGTTTTTTTTTTTGCAAAGAAAGTTTTAAAGATAAACCTTTTTTGCACGGCCTTTGGGACATTATTGTAAAGAGCAGCAGTGAAAGTTTAGTGACATGGACCTTTTATTTTTTATTTAACATTTCAATTAAATCCGTATGTATCAGTTGTCTTCAAATATTTGACACTGAGTACTGCAGGCTAGTGACAATGTGGGAGAGCTGCCCTAACGCAGAGTAGGCAAATTGGAAAAAAAACATCTGTAGGCGAAGTGGGAGTTGGCGAAGTGGGAGATGGCGAAGTGGGGATTCTCCGTGTCACCTCACCGTAAGCGTAGCTTCAAGCTTTTCCGTTGTATCTAGATGCCTGTTGGAGTGGTTCAACCGTCCACACAGTCGAAATCTCGTCGTCATGACAACGCCATGTAAAGAGTGTTGCAATACAAAAAGTGATAGAACATTCACTACAACACTATCACATCTTCCTGGAAACTACATTTAAACCTTGTTTATAAATACTAAACAGTAATCATGATAATAACTATCACTATAAGTACCATTGGCACGGTGCCAGGGTCATCTAAAAGCCGTCACGTAAAGACCTGGTTTATTACTCCGGCAGTATTACTCCAGGTGTAAAGACCTGGTTTATTACTCCGGTAGTATTACTCCAGGTGTAAAGACCTGGTTTATTACTCCGGCAGTATTACTCCACGTGTAAAGCTAAGTCAATTACTTGTACGCCAAATCAACAAATGTGAACTTAGTCGATAACTTTTTACTGATAACAAGTACATTATATTTTCTTACCGGATTATAATGAAGCTGCACTCTGTAGTAAGTACCTTGTTCGATAAACGAGTACTTCTTGCCAGCCAGTCGCTGTTACACCGAGGTCCGGCCGCGATCCAACCGAGGTCCAGCCGAGCACCGAGCCCATTAACGGAGTAAGTCCACTGTTGACCTTCCTGTTTATTGTTTCACGAATGTAGGGCGTATTAAATTGCGATATGTGAATTTAAACAATTCATACGATGTGACATAAGTGCAATTGAGCAAGCATATTCACAGGTTTGTTTATAGAAGCTATTGGCTGTGAAATAGTGCATTTTTTAAGAGTTTAGCAGGCGGAGGGATTTATGGGAATTTTTTTGCTATCGGCCACGTGGGCGCATGAATACATGGCTATTTTTGTCAAAAATGACGGGCATCGCAGGTCGGGGCGTTTTAAAAGAGCTGGAGGTATGTGATTTTGACAAAACTTGGTCAGCATGTCAATGAGATGATAGCAGTAGCTGAGAAACATTTTAAGAACTTTTGATAGTCACGTTTTCTCATAATCAGACAAAACGTTAACATGGCCACCAATGCAATTCTCTACTGTGGTCTTACCTCTAAAGCGGACATCAATCGTCCACCGAGCAGACGACATGACCGCCTCACTGTCATTCATACTCGGTCACGGTTCCGTACTTACCCGTCCTTTTGTTTCGTCCTACATTGCTCACTGGTATTGTTCCTGTGCGACCTTCACCCAATTCATGCACATTTCCGGATTAGGACCACTACTCCTTCAATAAACTGAATCAGGTCGTACGTATGCGTCTTGATTAGGGCTTTTTGGGAGCCCTACTTTTATATATGTACCATGAAAACGCTGAGTACTGAGTCTTTTTGATAATCTGTTTGTAATATGTACACGATGACGTCTTCCTAGTGATCTTCGAGGGAATCAAAGCGACGTCAAACAATTAGAAAACGGTCAAGTTTTCTCAAAGTCCCAAAGAACACATTTTATAAGTGTTTTTTCGATCAATTGTTACAACCAGTAATGTAATAATCGACCGGTAATGTAATAAATCGACCGGTAATATCATAAAAATTATGATGATAATCATTATGATGATGATGATGATGTTAATAATGATGATGTAGAAGGTGATGATGAGGGTGATAAACGATTATGATGATGATGACAATTAAGGGGTCATCTTAGTGGCGATGATAATGATGATGATGATTATGACGATGATGATAATGATGACAATAATAATAACGATGGTGATAATGTGATAATGAGGGTGGTAAATGGTTATGGTGATGATGAGGAGGAAGAAGAAGAAGACAATTAAGCGGTCTTAGTGATGGTGATGATGATGCTGATGATAGTGATGATGATGACGAAGCTGATGACAATGAGGGTGCTCATTATTGCGATTATGAGGACGAAGACATAGACATCCTCAGCTTCAGCATTCTGCTCCTCCTCCTCATCGGCATCATCATCCTCATGTTCACCCTTATAACGGCTAACCATGCTGACACCCACTCGACGTTCACAAACGTATGATTAACATAGGAATCGCAGAAAGAGTGAGCCGAGTGATTTCTGGGAGAACATAATTATTATGGAATGTCGTTCATATAACCTTCCAGGTAACGCAAGGCAGTAACTACATGTTGGCAAACAATTGGACCGAGTCAGACAAAGTGGTAAAGAAAAAGGGATGTAATTAATACCGTTGACCCACTAGGCATCGTTTTCTTGCTATCAGTTGTAACCGGTTGCAACCGATTGAGATTTGCTATCGGGACGGGATTTTTTACCGTTCACTCACTACATCCGCAGACGCTGGAACCGAACGTTAGAGCCCTAAAAATAACCCCCGTCACCGGTGCCCACCGGAATTGATTGCTAACCTTGACCCATGTGATGTTCGTTCGACGACAAAATGGATTCCAAAGCAGATGCGTCTACCGGCAACGAGGAATGTAAACCGTCGAACATTAATTGGACGAATGCCGAAGTATCGGCAATCATTGACATTTGGGCGAATGTTGACATTCAGGGGCAGCTGGATGGAATGTTGACATCCAGGGGCAGCTGATGGAATGTTGACATCCAGGGGCAGCTGATGGAATGTTGAAATCCAGGGGCAGCTGATGGAATGTTGACATCAAGGGGCAGCTGATGGAATGTTGACATCAAGGGGCAGCTGATGGAATGTTGACATCCAGTGGCAGCTGGATGGAATGTTGACATCCAGGGGCAGCTGATGGAATGTTGACAACCAGGGGCAACTGATGGAATGCGTCGAGACAAGAGATCGAGTTTTCGAACGCATCTCTGAAGAAATGGCGGCGCGTGGTTTCATGCGTTCTTTCAAGCAGTGCAGAAATAAAATAAAATGGTTGAAGCACGAATACAAGCGAGTCATTGACAACAATAACAGCTCAATGATGTCCCGCTCCTTTTTGTGTCCATGTTGTGCAGATCATGTGACTGCCTGATGCCGCGTAGCAACGCTAACGCGTATACATGTAACTTGACTCGTATCAAGTCGAGGCTAACCGATAGGCGCTGCCACTTTGGTGCTACACTTGCAATAAGCGGTTAGGATCCATCCGATAGACAATGTCGTGATGGAACGGATGGAACCGATAGGGCCAAAAAGTTGGAGACACACTAGACATCTCTATCGGTTGCAACCGCAACCTCTATCGGTTGCAACCGGTTGCAACCAATAGCGATGTCTAGTGTGTCAACGCTTTTAAAAGGGTCGCCTCAACAAATAAAATATGTAATCTACACTCAATTAAGGGATTATCTCAAACAATTATTTGAGGGATCATTAAAAATATTTCAAAAAGAAATACCTGATCATTAAGGGGATTAAGGGGTCATATGGAACAACTTACGGGAAATCTCAAAATGCAATGTGATCTTATATTAGAACCTTAAGTTTAATCGCAAAAATAATAAAATAAAGGATCAGCTGATACAGTTAAGGGTCTATCTCCAAAAATTAAGTTAACGGTAATTCCAGTCAACTAAAATGTTCATCTAGACGATTAAAGGGCACCTAAAGTAATTTTAAATATGACTAAAATTAAGGGATTTTATCAAAAACAAGTTAAAGGACAATTTAAAAAGGAGTCATTAAGGGGTCATTTAATAATGAACTAGCTGATCATCTCAAAACATTATGGGATCATCTCATAAAATCAAGTGATCGTCTCGAAACAAATTAAATAAATTAAGGGGTCATCTCACAAAATGAAAAAAGTTAGGGGAGCGTCATAAAATATGTAAGAAGTAATTAACAAGTGAACTAGCTGATTGTCTTAACAAATTAAAGGATCATCTAAAAAATTAAGTGCGTCTTCTCAAATAAGTTGAGGGATCATATTAAAATGTGTAACTAGTCATTATAAATGAACCAGCTGATCGTCTCAATAAATTAAGGTATAATTTAATAAAATAATGGGGTCTTCCCAAACCAAGTAAAGGTTCATTTAAAAAAACATGGATCATTAAAACAATATCTAGCGGATCATTATGAAATGAAGCGGACAGTTCATATAATTAAGGGAAATCTAAACATGTAAGGATTCATAGCAAAACACTAACTTAAGGGGTTATCAAACAAATTATGGGGTCACATCGAACATGTAAGGGGTTATCTCAAATAAATTTAAAGGATTTTTTAAATAAATTAAGGAATAATTTAAAAAATATAAGGGTCATTTAACAAAGTAACTAACTCATCTGAAAAAGACCTCATAGAATTAATGGGTTATCTCAAAATAAAATGTAAGGAGTCATATAAAGCGACAAACTTAAGGGGCCATCAAAATATTAAGGAGTCATTTAAAAATTGTAATAAGAGGGTCATCTAAAAATTCAGCCTCTTATTTTACGTTTTGAGGTGATCGTTTTTTATTTAAAGATACCCTTTAGTTTTGGGATTACCGCTTAATGTCGTAAATGTTAAATGTACCCCTAAATTGTATATGTTGAATTGCTCGCTTAATTGTTTAGACAACCCCTTTAATCGCAACTTAAATGCATTGTTATTTACTACATATAATCAGTACGTGTGTGGATTGGTGATTCAGACTAAATGTCTAAACTACTTTCTTGAATAATTCGGGGCAAATACATGAGACGGCCTTCTTAGATTTATGTTCTTTGATTACATAATGATCAAATATAATTATGGTATGTATATGTTGTTACGCGACCGAACACTGGCAGAACGCAGGTGGATAATAGAAGAATCGCCACGCCATTTTGCGGTTATGTTCTAGTAAGACGTCCGCGCTTACTGCTGTCGTACTCAGACGTCCGCGCTTAATGCCGTTGTACTCAGACGTCCGCGCTTAATGCCGTTGTACTCAGACGTCCGCGCTTAATGCCGTTGTACTCAGACGTCCGCGCTTAATGCCGTTGTACTCAGACGTCCGCGCTTAATGCCGTTGTACTCAGACGTCCGCGCTTAATGCCGTTGTATTCAGACGTCCGCGCTTAGACGTGGGAACGCAGGAGCACGTGGAAACACCGAAACGGACCGCGGGAACGGGAACACGTGATATCGGAAGTGCCGGAACACCTGAGTATATAAAGATGGAGGCGAGCAAAATCAATCCCTTGCGAACCGTACAATGCGGATCATATATTCACGCCATCGATGTAGGAAAGAGAGAAAGTGAGACGGAAAGAGAGAGAGAGAGAGAGAGAGAGAGAGAAAGAGAGAGAGAGAGAGAGAGAAAAGAGATTTTCTTTGAACGTAAGTTGGAGCAACGTGTCTTGTTTATTTGTCATTATTTTGTTCACATTGTTAAGATGAATTATATTTTCATTTGCACATTATTAAGCGATATAGAGGCAAACCGTTATTTCATCCGTCAACAGCGTGGTATATAAACACGTCTTGCCACAATACTCTTTTTTCAATAGCTGTAGGATATCTGATTTTCAATCTCAGTTGAGTAATATGACGCAACGCGTCATTCTAATTGATGTTTGTCCGCATAGTGGCGCTTCTAGCTCTTTAGTTTGCATGGTAACATGTATTTTGTTTAAAAAAATATTCGCTGTCGGGTCTGCGGGTGGTGGATTGCCCCCGAAATCACCCCTTGAAGTGGGCAAAAAAGTACATTTATTTAGGGGAACGACTTGTTAGCAAATGCTTGACTTGAACTCGGTATAGGGGATGACGTTCACAGTGGTCGGCAGCGCATCACGGAAATGCATCCCGATGCGCAGGTTGCCCTTTAGTACCATATGGAAACAGGCACCATCGCACTCGTCGGGGGTCAGGTCAAAACCGAAGAAGGAGTAGCCATGCCGGAAGTCACTGCGAGACAGTCCGTTCCCTTTGTCCTGCCATACCTTACCGGTCGAGGTGAACAGGTTGAGGTAGCTCCTGATGAAGAGGTTCCCACCGAAATGGTTTGGAGGGTATCTGTCGGCTGTCCACGTACACGGCGAGGAAGCTGATGTCGTTGTTCTTGGCGTGAAACGGGTTCTTGTACGAACCGTTGTACGCGTCGTTATCAATGCAGCACAGCACCAGACGTTTCAGCTGGGTGCCGAGGAACACGTTCTCGTGCGGGTGCGACCGAGTTCCTGTGGGAATGGAGTAGACCTTGCAGTCGACGGAAAGCATCGGATACTTGGCCGTGCTCTTCTCGAGGGCCTTGATGTGCGTCATCTGCATGGACGGATTCAGGGTGGCCTTCTTTGCGAACAAGGTGGCATTGATGATTTGGATCTTGTAATCGGGGCTGGGCCTGGTAGCCATGAGTACGAACGCATTCTTGATGCATGCAAGTTGTATCTTGACATTAACGTAATTATTCAAGAATTTATCCTGCAGGAACAGATCCACGTGAAGACGGCCCATAATGTCGACGACACGACTACGCACTATGTCCGCTCGTCGAGCCACGAACCCGGCATTAGCCGCGGCCCCGTCGGCGATCTCAACAGAATCGGTAGGGATCGAAACAACGGTACGAGACTGTCGCCGACGATGCGAGACTCCACAACATCCGTGTAGACGTAGATGTTATCGAACCCTTGGGTCGTGTTCGCCACGTTATCGGCCTCTTTACGAAAAAAATATGGGCCACCGGGAGTCTTTTTGGGCGTTAAAGTCACGGTGGCTGACGGCGTGAGACGTAGCTCCAGTCGTTCGGTTAGATTGCTTTCCTCTCCTATTCTTGGATGGATGTACTTACGTGTAACCGTTCCTCTCGCTGGACTCGTGACAACCGACGGATGGAATCCTAATATGGTTCCCATCGCACTCTGGTAAGGCACGATGAACTCGGTGCTCGGTGACATGTGCAACATCATTTTTTGAGGAAGGTGCTGTAGCTCACTTCTGCCCGTACCTTACCCGTCCACATACGTCTAAGCACCTTGTTGATATGGTCCATCAATATTACAGGACCGTGGTAATACCCAGCATCGATCTTCGTACTCTGGGTAAGACCCACAGTGTCGACCTCGTTGAGGAAGAACCAGGTGTCCTCCTGTCGAACGTTACACCAAGTGTGCGGGTATTGGATCTCTGCCAGCCCACAGTGTCGACCTCGTTGAGGAAGAACCAGGTGTCCTCCTGTCTAACGTTACACCAAGTGTGCGGGTATTGGATCTCTGCCAGCCCACAGTGTCAACCTCGTTGAGGAAGAACCAGGTGTCCTCCTGTCGAACGTTACACCAAGTGTGCGGGTATTGGATCTCTGCCAGCCTGCACTCCCACTCGTCAGACAGCGAAATACGTTGAGGTAAGTCCGTGACATAACGAGCCAACGTGTTATCGTGATGCACCTTCATGGAAGCGTTGCTAGGTAGTGTCAGGTAGAAATCGCCACGATTTTTCAAAGTGGAACTGGGCAGCAGGTAACCCAACGAACTGCTTAACAGGGCCGTCCACAAATTAGAGTTGTCGCGAACGATCGTCAGGTTGTTAATGTTGATCAAGATGACCGTGTACAAGACGACGACCTGCACATAAAAAACGATCTCTTCTTTGAGACACACGGTACAAGGAGTGCTGTTGTTGTTGCTCTGCGCGTTAGTACTGTCTTCTGCCTCATGTTACTCCTCTTCCTCAGTGACAGTGGTGGAGACCTCTGTTATCGACTCGTCTCTCATCATTCGAATGAAACGACGACAGGCGCGCAGCTACTTTTTATAGCCAACGAGAACCTTGGCATCGATCCAGCTGTTGAATTTGGAGGGGTAGCCGTACAATTTCACCAAAACTTCCGTTCGTCTGTTCACCTTACGTCGCTGCAGTACCGATTCCACGTGATACAGTTTATCGGTCGGTACCGACACCTTCTGCAGCTCCGGTTCGTAGAAGGTTCCGTCCAGCACCTCACCGAGAGCATCGATCAATTGGTATATGGGTGGGTCGGAGGGATGAACTTCACGTATCCTCACTAATGTACCCTTTCTTTAAACTCTCTTAACCTTATTGATGGCACGCGACCCTCCACTCGGAACTTGGGCATACTCTTACCGTCAAGACACATCATCTTGATTCGCCGCACTCACCTGTCACGGAGCTATACCGATGATGCGGTGTGGGGTGTCGTTGTACGGTCGCACAAAGTCCTGAAGGACGTCCAAGTATCGCCACGTCTCGTGTTTCGTGAAATACCGCCACATACGTGTATTCAACGTTCGATTGAACTGTTTGACGACACTCTCTCCTTGGTCTCCTCGTTGTGTGTGGAGAAATTATGTTTGCCGATCTTCCTGACCATAGTCTATACGCTACGGTTCAGGAATTCGAGCCCCTTGTTGGTCTGCAGCTTGGTATGTGTTAAACGCCGCCACCATCGACGACGCCGACTTGTTCGTTAGCGGAATGCATCACGCCTGCTTGGAAAAGACGTCGATCACCGTCAACAGAAAGGTTATAAGACTTCGTAATACAGTTCCTTATCCGTGAGTGGGAGCTTCCACATCGTTAAAACAATTTCCGATGCGTTGGCGGTGACGACGAGCACAGGTTTTGGTGACGACAAGTGACGAGTACGCTGACGTACAGTATGACACACACTACCACACCCACAGTGATGACGACGGACCGACAGTCCAGTGTAACCATACCTCGAGTAGGGCTTGTTGGATCACATCGGTGACAATAGCGTCGCCAACAGCGTAAAGTCCACCGCAAAATAGCGCAACGATAACGGAACGGTATGTGTCCTGTGGATCGCTTATCGCCGCACGCGCGCGCACACGCGCACGCGCACACGCTCACGCGCACACGCACACACACACTGCGCTGTCGACGCGTAGAACATCTCCTTTAATAGGCTTCCCAACCAGCCAATTGTGCCAACGCCTTGCGCCGGTCAGGCGGTGGGGTTAGCATACCTTTCGACTGTTCCATATGTTGCCGACGAGCGAGGGGTGTCCAACGTAGTAGTGATCTTCGTGCACTAGCAGCAGCTGCTCGACGAGGAGGAGTCTTCGCCTGGTGTATGTAGGATCTCGTGGTGACGTTACCAACCAACAGGTTGATGTATTTAAATTGTTGTGCAAATTCCTGCCATCCCGTCGGATCGATCTTTCTTTTCCGCAACAGATCGTTGACGAGATCCTCCACGTTACTTCCATTAACAGGCACACCTTCGTGAATCAGTTGGCCACGAGCGGTCCAAGTGATATCTCTTTTAAAATGCTCCATCAATCGTTTGGCTTTGGCTTGCATGGTCTTGGGAACGGTGTCCATGACGTCGGCCTCTATACCGCTACAACCCTCTCTAGGAGCCACTGCTGCTGCTGATGGTACCGACTCGTTCACCGCGACCACGCTTATCGGTTTTTTGGTACGTTTATCGGATAAGGCGTTGTACCGCTGCAAGACCTGGTTATACAACATGACCTTGTCCCTGTGGTCAAGGTTCTTTCTATCGAGGATGGACATTATCTCGTCATCGAGGTCTTGTACCTTCTTACATATGGTATTCGTCGGTGGTGGTGCTGACGGTTGCGAACAAAGGGTGTCTAGCAGTCGCGGGCCCACCAAAGCCATTTTCCGTGCGTGTTCCATCTTCTTGAAAAGCACCGCGATGATGGCTCTTTTCAGTTTGGTGCTCTTGTATCTATTCTCTTCCTGTATAGACAGAATGTGTCTCTTCACGAGTTCGGACATCGTGCGAATGAAGAGACGAACCATGCGCTCGTTCTATTTATACCTTTGGCAAGTACACGTTCTTCACACCGTCGTCTGGAAATAAGGTCGTGCGCAGACGCATATCCTCGGGTGTCTCCAGTTTGAGCTCGAACAATAGTTAACCGTACGGTATTAACGTATCGTCTTTGAAAGCCTCTTGTACGAACTTCACGCGCCCCGGATACATCTGACGAGCCAAGGGCGACATCTGTGACGCATCACCAGGGTTCCTGAACACCACCATGTACTTGAGAGTTCAGAGTGATGGTGCGACTGTCCTTGTTTTTAGGAAACAAGTTCTGTACGAAATACAGCATGGGCGTGTTTCTGTGATGACAAGGTCGTGACTCGTTCGTCCGTTTCAGCCATCAGATCGTCTATGGTGACAAGGTTCCTCGTTGCCGAATCGAACAAGGTCGCACTCGGCAACCCTTCCTCGAACTGCTGGATGCAACCGCACGAACCCGTCACCGGACTACTCCACCTTGAACAGACCTGGTGTCCTCTTATTGTACGCTTTGCATGCGATGCAGCATGGCTCGGTGCTGGCCCACGGGCGACCGGCGAGTCGATCGCGCACATACTCAGTCTGACGATCGGTGCAACATTCGGGAACCATTCGGAGCGGTATTGGAAGTAATGTTATATACACTCATAATTTCACTCAAAATGTCGTAATACATATCATCATTTGATCTGACATTACATGGTATGTACACAATAAAAAGTAATAATGACATGCTTTGTGATGTTATATTAACTGCACATATTCTATTACAGTTCATTATGGCTCGGGAAACAATACAGTTTAAGGAATATTTCCATAAAATGGAACAATCCACCCTATCTTCTGCCACTTAAACACACATGATTATCTATTCCAAAAACATCGTGAAATAAAGCATTGTTATCGCAGGGTATGTTTTTAACTCTATGAAACTGTGATTTGCTTAACCAATGTTCCTGAAGTAAAACAAAATCATGTGCCTTGATGAGTTCCGAGAAATATTCAGGCTTGTCTGGACCAAAGCCAGCAACATTATAACTACAAATAGTAAAGTTGCTAGCTATAAGAAAATGCGTAGATTATATCAGAAAATAATTAAGTCAGGACATACTACGCGTGCTCTTGAATCGAAATCTACGAACGTTGATGACATCTGGCCACACACTACTGTCAAACAGCTTATCAAATTCAGCGACAGATACTGTCAATTTGAATGAGCTAGTTTAGCCTCATTGTGTGATACACATTTAACATTCAACACAGTGAAGTTCTTGCTTTCCACATAGTTCTTTTAATCATCCGGCTTAACTTCTTTAGACACCCGTGAGACAAACAATTCTCTAACTGAATTATCATTTCTGTCTGCCATAATTGTGTCTGAAGATGTAGCCGGTCCAGTAAGTGTTTTATGAGTGCTGCGCCTCTCGTTCTTGCGCTGGATATAGCGTGGAACCTCGAAGGGTTTATCAGAGTCACGTGCTATGGAGTTGGCATCGCTGCATTCTTGCGTGGCAACATCGTCAATGAGATGTCTTGTTGACTGCTTGCTTGCTTGAGTAGTCGAGTCAACGACCTTTGACTCACTCGTTTCACAGTCCCATATTCCACTTTTCTCATCCGATGTTTTCGCGAATGATCGGTGATAGCCGGTGGTATTTTCACAGCCAGTTTGCTTTGCTGCTCGCCAGTAGCAGTCTTCAGTGTTTCTACGTAAGACTGACTGGGGGTGGGCACGGCTTTCTTTGTGAATGTAGTTAGATCACCCTCCTGCGCAGACGTTTTTCTGTGTTTATGCTGATGCTATCACCGAGTTGTCGCAACTGGCCTTCAACCACCGCCAGCCGCTCCGCTATTGACTGTCCAGCAACTCACCGGGATAGTGTCTGGGCAGTCGCACTATGTCATGTGCGTTTAACATCACAATAGGGGGAGTTTTCACAGCAAACACTTTCGCTTTTCAATATGTCGTCAGTGTTCGCGTCTTCAGAACTCCTGTATGTTGTGTCCATTATGTGGATGATTTTGTCAAGGGCAACCAGAGGCTTATATGCTTCCCACCAAAGGGCGCGTTTCGAGGGTAAAATTTCACGACTATATAGACCAGAACGTGGTCAGTTATTGTGATAGTGCTGTCGGCTGTCTCTGTCATAGCCAGTAGGCCATGTCATAAACTTTAACTCGTAGACTTTCAACGCATAAACTTTCATGTTACAAAGTTTCATATCCTAAACTTTCAACTGACAAACTTTCAAATTATAAACTTTAAAAAAAAAATTCATATCACAAAATTTCGTATCAATAACTTTCATGTTACAAAGTTTCTAATTACAAACTTTTTTAACCTAAACTTTCATATCACAAACTTTCAAAGAACAAACTTTTATATCTTAAACTTTCAACTGACAAACCTTCAAAACAAACTTTTCAAAATATAAACGTTTCAAAACATAAACAGTCAACTCACAAACTGTCAAACCACAAACTTTCATGTCACAAAGTTTCATAGCATAAACTTTCAAATCACAAACTTTCACTACACAAACTGTCATATCCTAAATTTTCAAATTACAAACTTCCAAATTACAAACTTTCAACTTATAAACTTGCACACTTTCAAGACATAAACTTTTCATGTTACAAACTTTCATAATACCAACTTTCAAAACATAAACTTTCATGTTACAAACTTTCTAAATATAAACTTTCAACTTGCAAACTTCATGTTACAAACTTTCAATTTCCAACTTACAAACATGCAAACTTCCAACTTACAAACTTTCGTTTTGTTAAATTTCAACTGACAAACTTTTCAAAACATAAACTTTTCATATAGGTTAAGTCATTGCATATTCACTCGTTAGAGGCGTTACTTGAAAGGGATATAGGTGAAGTTATATGTTATATTATATGCATATAAAAGCGGTACATACATAGCGTAAAAGCGTTTCGGCATATAGTTAGTTGCAACAAAATACATATAAAAGCTGTACTTACATAGTGTGGGAGCGTTTCTGCGTAGTTAATTACCCGGATAAATGAAATAAAACCGGTACTTACACAGAGTGGAAGCGTTTCTGCATGGTTTTATATGGAACACACTAATTGAATTTACATATCAGCGCTATGATTTCACTGAAATAGACTGTATATGTTAAAGTTAGAGGCATTACAACTTACATACGGGGTCGCTATAGGCGCTGCTTGGAGGAACACAGGTGAAGACATTAGATATACGGACGATAGGGACAACTGAAAGTTTTATACCCGGCTAAGTGCGTAGAAACGTTTTTGTATAGTTAAATACGACACCTGCACAGCTAAAGCGGTACTTACCAAGGCGTATAACGTGATTTTTTTATAATTGATTGTCAACATTAAACTGCCATACCACGCTTGGTTGCCCTTGTGTAAGTAGGTGCGACATCTAGGTGGTGACTCAAACAACGACATCATGGACCACAGTTTTGGCAGTGTTGACAATGACGCTGACGAGGCTGTAGCAGCGTCAGTGGAGAAAGTACACTATGCAATAATGGGAGCCAAGAGCATTATCAACCAAAGCTAGTCGATAAAATCAAGGAGGAAGCAAAAAACCAGCGAGACAGACACGACAACCATCGAAGCTACTGCGATAGGTGACATTGTGGCACAAGTCGTAGCGGCCATTCAACCAATCATTGTTAAATCTGTGACTGCCGCAGTCACCAGTGCGCTCTCCACGTCTACCAAACTGATTGTGGATGAAATCAAGGAAGAACCACAAACATGCTTTCAGACCTTAAAATAATGTGCGTTACATCAAACATGAGATGCAACGTCAACAGTGCCAAATCGATGCCCTTGAACAATACAGTCGGAGAGACAACATAAAGATAATAGGCTTCCCCGAACCAGCTCAGGAGAACCGAGGATACTTCCCGGATGGTCAGCGATATGTGCGAGAAGATCGGTGTAGATGTCGCATCTAACGACATAAGCACAAGACATCGGATACCGGGACGAGCCAAGGCCATCGTGTGCAAATTGGTGCGACGAGGTTAAATTGAACATCATGAGGGCAAAGAAAAAGCTGAAGGATGCAAGTGGACCGAAGGTAATTATTTACGACGACCTGACTTCTCTCCATAGCAAGTTGTTGCGTGAGGTGAAGAAAGACAGCAGAGTGAAACGAGCCTTCACCCGAGACATCCGAATTCACTGTGTCGTGGATGAGAACGGCCGGGAGAAGAAAGTTACTCTGGACAATCCGGATGATCTGTTTAAACTTGGCTGGTCAGAGGCCATGATCAGCCAAACGCATCTCTTCATGGACATGTAAGAAAATATCGGACAATGTTAGTCCACGTATATGTGTTGTTTACTAAATAACCATGGCTAGTGGTGCACTAAAACGTGCCCTATGCCAAAATTCACTATACAAGATATATATATATATATATATATATATATATATATATATATATATATATATATATATATATATATATATATATATATATATATATATATAGTAAGAATCTTTAATTTTAGCCGAAAGTTGATTTTTTTTAAAATTGCAGACCTCTTGTATAGTGAATTTTGGCATAGGGCTATATATATATATATATATATATATATATATATATATATATATATATATATATATATATATATATATATATATATATATATACATAGTAAGAATCTTTAGCTTTAGCCGAAATTTTATTTTAAAAAAATTATCTCTAATTTGATCAAAATTAGACCCGAGGCTCCGAGCGTTGAAATGGCCAATGAGTAGCTAAAAAGTTACTTGCATAATAGACTACAGTGTGTTAGCAATGAGGATAAGAATTCGGATTTATTAGATGTGATATGTATGGTACCGCAAGGTTCTATTCTAGGCCCAAAACTATTTATACTCTATATAAATGAACTTTGTAATATTTCTGCATTACTAAAATTCATTCTTTTCGCTGATGATACTAATATATTTTGCTCGAGGAAAGATCCAACCCAGCTCAGCAAAATTATCAATACTGAACTATGATAGTTATATAATAAATTATCCTTAAACCAGGGTTGTTTGAGTTAAATTATTTGATTTAAATCATTGATTTAATTCATGATTTAAATCACTCCAAAAAATATGAAAAAATCATTGATTTATGATTTTAAAAAATTTTTTTTACTTCCGGTTTTTTAATCGCTGATTTATATGAATTTAACACAAATAATTGTTCACAAGCATCGAGATCAACAAAGTTTTGTATGTTTTTTAATACAAAACACAAAGTGCGCACACTTGTGTAGCTGTATTGTCACCAGATAGCCTGACAGTAAAATATTTTATGACATTGTGTATGTTTGAGCTATTCCCTTTCTGAATGCTTTGAAGCCACACAAACTTGTCTTCCAGAGGAAGTATCTTTTCAACACAGAAGCCCTGAGTTAAAGTCCACTTATAGCTTGTGCTAGTTGTTACCAATTCAATATGTTGACTCAGTTGTTTAATACTGTACCAGTTTGTATTCTGGTTAGAGACCCTTAGAGTACACAGAGCCATGGACAGGTGCTAATCCACCCTATAGGCAAACAATAATTACCACTGCTACAGCCACATACACACAGGATGCTTTCCTTTCCAAGACAGATTATGCAACTACAGGGGGTGAGGCCTTGTGGACATTGTCTAATGTCTTTATATTCAAGGCTAACGTAGCAAACTAATTAAAACTAAATTGTATGATGACGCCGTGCAAACGGCAGTTAAAGACCACAAGGCACTTAAGTAGTATACGTGCAGGAATGGGACCTCAAAAGATCAGCCCAGTAAAGATCATCCCATTCACTTCCGGTATAGAGGCTTCTGGGTAACCCCAGCGCCCCCTAGCGGTAACCTACATCCACCACGAGCGCCCCCTAGCGACTGGAGTTAACCCTAACGGTCATAACCCCAACATGTTGACATGATCCCAACCTGTTGATCTCATGTGTGGTGACCCTTGACCTCAGTAGTGACCGCTACCCTAACGTAGTGACCGCTATCCTATAACGTGAGTGCTACCCCGATCCTTGAGGAGTAATTTTATTCCAAGACATATAATCCGTGGTTCGATGTAGTCCGCGATACCCTAACCGTTGGTTCGTTGTGGCCCGAGTTACCCTGTTGCTAACAGACACAACACCTCATTGAATGAAATCACCAAGAAACTTTAATATTTAATAACGATACATCATATTAAAGCACATAAAATCATATAAATATAGTAATATAATTATTTAAAAATAGTTATATATCAAATCATATTAAAGCACATAAAATCATATAAATATAGTAATATCATTATTTAAAAAATAGCCATATATATCAAATCATATATATCAAATCATATTAAAGCACATAAAATCATATAAATATAGTAATATCATTATTCAAAAAATAACCATATATATCAAATCATATTAAAACACATAAAATCATATTAATTATTTAAAAAATAGCCATATATTTAATCATATTAAAGCATATAAATATCATTCATTATTTCATTTAAAAATAGCCATATATTAAAGCATATAAAGTCATATAAATATCTTTCATTAGTTCATTTAAAAATAGCCATATTAAAGCATATAAAGTCATATATTGAAACATAGTGTTCATCTTGTTTTCCATTTCAATACAAGTTCAGTCGCGGCAGTGATTTCCCTCGTCTAACGATCAGTTTTGTAAGTCGTTGTACTGGCCGTTTTACTACGTTGCCTTGATCATTGTACCCCCCACACGACTTTTCCATTTCTTGCATGACAGCAGACCATAATTTTCTATGATCTAGAAATGCGGCGTATTCATTGCATTCATTGTCCCAGTTTTCTTCAGAAGTACACCCGTCATCGCTGTTCTCGTCTATGCGTGGCGTACGAGCACATAACTCCTGCATCACGAACGGCCAGTGGTTTCTATGGAAGCTGAAAAACCAGAGTGAAAGACACATTGAGCCATTGGTAAAGGACTGTGTTAAAAGTATCGTATGTACATTAAATAGCACATGCACATCTATTAATAATAAACTATGAGTAGACCTGCTGTGAGCGGTGTACTTTGGATCCACCACGGCGTATGTAATGCTACACCGACAGCAGCAGAAGCGCGTAGAAACTAGGTCGCGTAAAACTGATAAGACTGACCTGGCGACCTCGCTCGGCCGACGCGGCGCGCGTGCTATTTATAATCAGACTACCAGCCGCTTAGCAAGAGGCATTGTAGCTAGGTCACAGACGCATAAAAGATGTCTCTTAAAGTTAAACTGTGTGTGTTATGTAGACGCTTTTAAAACCTTTTAAAAACACAGGAGTACGTATCAGCAAACAACCACGGACAATATGTACTTACGATCGATACAGTATCAGACTCAACGCAACGCCAATCTCGATATAGACTTGCATCAAGTCGGAAAACAAAGCAACGCTAGACAGCATGGTGATGACGTCAGAGGCAACGGCAGCGGCAGCAGCAGAACGACGGTTGCAGAATGGCGGTAAGTGTATAAAGAAATACCTTGTCTGAGGACGGCTTTATATAGGAAACGCTAAACAATGCAGACAGCTGACATAAGCTGCTATAACACAATAACAAATCCATCAAAGTCAGAAAGTTATGTCAGAAAACACCCATAATAAAAATTATTATTAAACTGGAATGCTAATAATCAACTCCCAAACCCACTAGAACAATAAGTCATCCTTCACAACGAAAAACATGTTCGATAAGCCTGTCATAGAAGTGTCAGAGAATCGATGTTGAAACCAAAATCTCATTTATCACGTGTAAAAAACAAAGTCAACCAGTTCTCAACCAACGTTGTATCGATTCCAGACATTCTGCATGAAACAGTAAACAACTCCTCCCACCGATAAGCCTGTCAACTAACTAACGCTGAATCCGAAAACTCATTTATCACGCATAAAAACACCATGCACTTATGGAAGTTATTGCTGCATGGAAACTGGTGGACATATATGCATATGCATTAATTTATATGCATGCATTAATTTATATATGCATGCATTAATTTATGTATACATGCATTTATGTATATAAATACAGTGCATGTAACATTAAACAGCATAAAATCAGAATGACTCCTCCTATATACTTCCGTGGAGGAAACTCGTTTCTATCCAACTTCTACGCATGTAGGATACATGCATGGGGTCATGTTTTTAACACAGTTGAAGCTGCATACCAGTACAGGAAATGCATCTTTTATGGAGATGTCGAGACGGCGCAGAAAATGCTTGCCACAAGAACCGGACTACAGGCGAAATACCTAAGCAAGACCATCCGAGAGAAACAGGAGTTACGCGCGCAGTGGAACAAACAGAGACGATCTGTAATGAGAGCGTTAGTTGCTATTAAATTTCGCGACAAGACATTACGCAAACTATTATTAGAAACATATCCAGCGCCGTTAATGGAAAGTGTGAGAAGTAGGGAGGGATACTGGAGCATGTCCACTTACACTGGACAGCGTGGACAGAACGTGTTGGGTCAGATACTCGTGAATTGTCGCGAGTTCATTCGAAAAAACCATGTGCCATAAAGTCTGGCGCGCACAGCGATAGGAATGCGCGGTGATTGCGCAATACATACCAGAGGGCCAGCTGGTAAATATAACACAGACGCGCCATGCAACCGGCCCGCTATATAAGGGACCCGTAGCTGCAACTGTCATAACATGATTCTCGCAGCGACTCACTCGACATTCTCTCTCTAGCGAAGCAACATGATGGCCGCCGCCGCGCAGCAGCTCTTCGATGACGACCACATGATGAATCTGACGCGTTTACAGAGCCAGGTAAGCGATGGAACGTACAAGTTTCCAACACCGTTAACCATAGTGTCTACCGCACGGCAGGAGAAATATGTAGTATATCTGGCATGCTCACAGTGTTCCGTTGGAGTCCAGCGTAGTACTAGTAAGGGGTACTATTGTCCAACACACAAATGGGAGCGATCTCCGACGTACAGATTCAACCTGCGTGTCCTCCTGAGAGACAGTATAGGAAGTGAATGTTGGGCTAGCGTATTTGATACGCTGGCAGTTAAAATCCTTGGCTTCACCGCGAACCAGTACGTCGCAATGAAGTCAGAAGACGAACGGGTGGCTGCCCTGTCTGTGTTGAGGGGGGTCCGTGTCAGAGCGACCATTAAAAAGCGCGTCAACAAGGACTACGTAAACTACATTGCGTCAGAGCTGGAAGTACTTGACGAGGCATTCTCTTTGTAGGAGGAAGACAAAGAGAATGCCGTCGCCGCCAGCGCTGACAACAGCAATGAAAGCACAGGTCCTCCTGTTGATGAAATAAGCACGAATCAAAAGGTACGGGACTGGGAAAATACCATGAATAAAAAGGTACAGCAGTGGTTAGACTCGTATGAAGAACGTAATCTGTTACCATCCACACCATCCATCACTTCTTCTACCGAAACGACTCTGTGTATAGCAGACGAGGAAAATAACGATGCGGTTATTACCGTAAGCAGCAGCGAAGCAGCTATGGTCATAAGCAGCAGCAGCAACAGCAGCGGCGGTAGTAACCATGGCAACGATATGCAGGCGACAGCAATGAACATATACAGACTATGGAATCGTACAGAAGCCATGATGAACCAGAACACCTTCAACGCGTTGATAGACGCAGCCTGTGTTCGTTATGCATGTAACGAGATTGAGCGTATATTAGATTTATCGGAAGGTGAATATTACGTACCGTCTTCCGGTCTGATCAATCACATCATGCGCTGGGTTGTCATAGCGGTGGAGGAGAGGGTTGGTAAAAGGCAATGGTGTGTCGATATGGCAGACACTATCAGAGCGACCATAGCCAGTCTATATACAGGTAAGAACGAAGTTCCTGACATTGATAAAACAGGTGTGTCTTTTGTTGTCCCATCTATAGATCCATAACGGTCTACGCCAATTACGAGAGGCGTATGAAAAAACCGACGATGATGATGACAAGACGGCAACACCGCCGCAGCAGCAACAGCAGCGACGAAAACGGAAAATGCCGTCGTTGACCGCGAACGATCTGCGGTTGGTGCTCAACAGAAAACGTCGGTTTGCAGCACCAACCGCAGCAGCAGCAGCAACGACAACCCCAGCAGCAGCGGCGGTGACAGCAGCAGCAGCAGCAGCAGCAGCAGCAGCAGCAGCAGCAGCAGCAGCAGCAGCAGCAGCAGCAGCAGCAGCAGCAGCAGCAGCAGCAGCAGCAGCAGCGCCAATGACACCGCCACCCCCACCGCCGCCGTTTCTACTAGATGCACAGGGCACCTTCGAATTTACTCCGGCGTCACCGCTGCCGTCATCATCATCGTCGCCATCATTCGAAGTCATGAACAATCGATTGTTGACACCACCACCACCCTCCGATACACAGCAGCCATCAACATCGTCATCACCGTGCACATGTGATCGCTGCTGCAAAGAAAAGATTACCAATGAAGCATCATCCCCAAGCAATCCGAAAATTTTAAATCCAAAAGTTGCGAACATTATGATCACAGAGGCAATCACACACTTAATCATGCATAAATCATACCATACACCTCTGACAGTAGCCGAAGGTACTGTCAACGTATGTGCAGAAGGGTGCACTCGACTACTGTCAGAGGAGATGCAATCATACCTCATACACGAAGTGGCGTGTTTCAATCCTTGGATGTTGTAAACAAAGGATTGAAACACACACACACACACACACACACACACACACACACACACACACACACACACACACACACACACACACACACACACACACACACACACACACACACACACACACACACACACACACACACAGTAATTGATGTGAATCATATATTGTTTAGTGTCTTTAGTAATTGTTAATGAATTTAATCTCTTATATCATTAGTGTCTTTAGTAATTGTTATTGACTTTAATCTTATGTATTTAGTTGTTATATATCATTAGTGTCACACACAGAGTAATTGATTTGAATCGTATATTGTTATTGACTTTAATCTTATGTATTTAGTTTTTATATATCATTAGTGTCTTTAGTAAATGTTATTGACTTTAATCTATGTATGTAATTGTTATATATCATTAGTGTCTTTATTCTTTTGCGTGTATTTGTTGTCTATGAAATACATATAGTAATCTTTATGCATGAAGAGATCGACTTCTATATATACAATTATTCACACACGTGACCCCTGTCGTGGTGTAAAAACCCACAAGTCAGCCATTATTCACACACGTGACCCCTGTCGTGGTGTAAAAACCCACAAGTCAGCCATTATTCACACACGTGACCTCTGTCGTGGTGTAAAAACCCACAAGTCAGCCATTATTCGCACACGTGACCTCTGTCGTGGTGTAAAAACCCACAAGTCAGTCATCATAGTAAAACACCCAAAAGTCGACGTCATATCATCATCAACTTATATATAGAGAAGCCTATCTTTTCATATCAGTACAGTATATATATATATATCTATTTCATAGACAATGAATTCTATTGAATAAAATAGTCAAAATGGAATGGAACGTGTTGTACCTTCATTATTCGCACGACTGACACCCCTCTTCACGAAAGGGAAACCCGTAGCCGATTATGATGGACATAGTGGACAATACTAAGTGACCAAAAGTAGCCAAGTTAGGAACGCCTGTGATTGGTCAATAGTACCCATGTTAGGAACGTCTCTTATTCGTAATTGGTCAATAGTACCCATGTTAGGAACGCCCCTTTTTAGTAATTGATCAATAGGATTCAAGGTAGGAACGTCTCTTATTGGTGATTGGACAATAGTACCCATGTTAATTAGTAATTGACCAATAGGAATCAAGGTAGGAACGTCTCCTATTAATGATTGACATCTTATCCACCTCGCACCCGCTATATAGATGTACTGAGAGTCCATTCCCTCTCAGTTGTAGATGCAGTCATGAAAAGACACCAGTGTCGTCACTGCGAGGTCGCCTTCGACACGTGCGCAGAACTACAACGTCACGTGCAGAGTACTCACTCGACGCCATCAAGCGACTTACATTCATACTAGGTGGCACCGCCTATGGTGGCGCCACGCAGCGACTAGGCAAAGAGAGCGAAATACGCATGCGAGAAGTGCGGCGCCACATTCGGGATATATAACAACCTACAACGTCACGTAAGGACGGTATGTAGAGGTAGTAGTAGTAGTAGTAGAAGTAGTAATATAAGCATCGTCTACGCATGTAAGAAATGCGGACGGAAGTTCGAAAGACGTTACAATCTGACCATGCACGCACGAACCGCGTGTGCCGACGTCACCGAGCCACCAGCACCAAAGAGATCAATAAGAGAAGACATTACCCCATCCCACAACTCGTTACCGAGGAAGATCCGTTAGACCCGCCTGATCGACTTCCCTTCGCCGATACTCTATCGACGGAGTTGCTAGATGTCGTTCGTGCGCACTGGTCTGCTATACGGACCCACGTGTTCAGAGGTCCACTTCAATGCAGGTACGATTACAGATTAATCACGCTAGACACGACCGACTTCGAACCGTCTTTGAAGATCATGTTCCAGGAACAGACCAATGCGTTCAAGATTAACCTCAGTTACGGGTTCATTCTGAGAAACAAGAACACGGGTCAATACAAGTACTATCATACCTCTTGTAATTGCTGTGGACGCTACCTGGACGAACCCAGTCTCGTCACCAACAGCAAGGACTTTGATAAATTTCTCCAACGCATCCGAGAACCCGACCTCTTGCAATGGGCCATCAATCAAACACCGGATTCTGCGTGGGTATGCGAACTCGTGACGAATGTCACTTTTTTCGTTAATCGCATCATCGATCATCCTATAGGATGTGTAGGCATGATCTCTCTACCATCCTGCATCAAAAGGAAGAAAAGCATCATCGGATTGGAAACGGATCCCATCCATATGAAGAGGTACAAAGATAACCTGTGTCTGTTCCGATGTCTGGCCCTGCATCGAGGATGTGATATACGTCGATTGGAACCGGCGGTGAAGACGCTCTACGAGACATACGACTGAGATCACGTACCCATGGAAGAATTTACAGGGGTCACGCTGGATGACCTCTATCGCGTAGAGACCACGTTCCAAACGAACGTGTGCGTGTACCGCCTTGTCAATGAGAAGGTCGGTAAGTCGACTGCCGAACTGGTTCGTCGATCGTTATGCAAGTACCCCGAAACAATGTATCTCAACCTTCACGGGACACATTTTTCATTCATCCAAGATGCCTGCATGTACTGCAACTCGTATCGATGTCGGAAGTGCGGTGACTCTTTATGGAAAGAGGCATCTATGCTGTATCGGCACGAGCGCACGTGTACGGGGGGTGTGCGTCGAGTCTATCCTGGTGGCGTGTACCATTCCACACCATCGGTGTTCGAACGTCTGGACGACGAGAACATTCGCGTGGCTGAATCGTTGCGCTACTATCCGTATCGAGCCACCTTTGATTTCGAGTGTTGGTTCGACACGGAACAACTTCCGTCGGACAGTGACAAGGTCCACTGGGTGGCGCGTCACGTTCCACTGAGCGTCACCGTAGCATCCAACGTACCCGGCCACGAGCGAGTGCAATGTCTCGTCACGGACGGAGACACCAACAAGTTGGTGAGTAGAATGATGAATATCTTACAAGCGATGAGTGACGCCGCGTACGACAAGATCAAACACTCGTACGAAGATGTCTTGGATCAACTCGCAGAGGAACTGACGAAATGGGACGAAACTGAGAAGGCTGCACGATCAGCCGTCGATAAGAAGAAATCTCGTCCGACGACCAATCCATACAAAAAGCTGATGGGACAACTCTATGGATGGATGCATCAGTTGCCTGTCATCGGGTTCAATTCGGGTAAGTATGATCTCAATGCCATCAAACAGTTTCTCATACCCTACTTCTTATCCACCGGATCCAAGGAACAAGAAGACCAAGAAGAACAAGAAGAACAAGACGACAAAGATGAAGAGAATGAGGGTGTCGGTACTTTTTTCGTCATCAAACGCAACAACACTTTCATGTGTCTTTCGACGGATCAGCTGAAATTCCTAGACATGACCAACTACATAGCTCCCGGGTTCAGTTACGACAAGTATCTGAAGGCGTACGGATGCGAGGTGACAAAAGGTCATTTCCCGTACGAGTACATGGACCGTCTGGAGAGACTCGACGACACTGCACTTCCATCGAAACAGGCCTTCTTCAGTCGACTGAAGAACGAAAGTATTTCCGACGAGGATTATGCCAGTTGTCAAGAGGCCTGGCGCGACAATTCCATGACGACTTTGCATCTCGTCAAAGATCACGTGGTTGGCGGGGCTTCGCTATCTATTGGTCGATCTCAAGCAGGACACACACGAGGACATGCGTCTGCGCACGGCCATCTTTCCAGACGACGGTGTTCAGTACGTGTACTTGCCTAAGGTATAAAAAGACCGCACGCTTGGATAGTCTCTTCATTCCCACATGTCTGCCCTGGTGAAGAGACACATTATATTCATACAGGCTCTGAACAGGATCAAGAACAACAAACTGAAAAGAACCATCATCGAAAACGCTGACGCCGATCTTTTGTGTGCGCTAGCCGAGTGTGCCTACAACATATTAAAACAGAACATTCCATTGTCTGCATTACAGAGGCGTCGTTTGAGTAAATACAGGAATAAGTTACGCGAGTTGGCTCACAGTCGAACGTCGGCTGGTAGAAGAAGACGCCTCTTGCTGCACCGACAGGTCGGTGAAGGACAGAGCGGAGGGTTCCTATCGGCCTTCCTAGCACCGTTGGCAAGTTCGGTGTTTCTACCCTTGCTTCGAGAGGTGCTGCTCCCGCAAGCAACCAGGTCGCACCACCTTCGTTCGGGAGGCTAGATACATGGAACACGCACGCAAGATGGCCTTGGTAGATTCACGAATGTTGGACACGCTTCGATCACCCCCACCTCCGACGGATACCTTAGGTAAGAAGGTGCGAGCTCTCGATGACGAGATGACGGCCATCCTCGACAGAAAGGACCTCGACGACAGGACCAAGGTAACATTGTATAATCAGGTGTTGCAACGGTATAACGTCTTGTCCGATAAACACGCCAAGGAACCGACACGAGTGATCGCAGTGAACGAGTCTGGAGCAGGGCCGGGGCCGGGGCCGGGGCCGGGGCCGGGGGCGGGGGCGGGGGCGGAGGGAGCTCCTGCTAGCGAGATAGAGGCCGACGTCGTGGATACCGTCCCCAAGACCATGCAAGGCAAAGCCAGATGGTTGATGGAACGCATGAAAAGAAACATGTCTTGGACCGCCCGCGGCGAACTGATACACGAGGGTGTGCCCATCGCCGGAAGTAACGTGGTGGATCTCGTGAACGATGTGTTGCTTAAGAGAAAGACCAATCCGACGGGATGGCAACCGTTTGCAAGACAACTCCTTGCCATGAACCTGCCCATGGAGTTGGTCGGTAACGTCGCCAGGAGAGACTACATACGTCAGGTACCGACACCGACCACATCCACTCCAGGTCGTCGTCGAATACCGGCTACTCCTCGCTCTGGTGGTGGTAGCGCAAGAAGATCGCTCAGTTGGACACCCCTCGCTCGTCGACGCAGTCAAATGGAACATTCCATGCTCACCCCACCTCCAGAACGTCAACGCAAGGCACTGACGTCATTGGCTAGTTGGGAAGACATTTAAGTCGTTGCAACACGTGTCCACAGCTCAGTGTGAACAGCGATGTCGAGCGATCCACAGGACACGTACTACCGTTCCGTCGTCGTTACAGCATTTTGCGTTGGACTGTACTTGATTGCTGACGCTATAGTTCGAAATATTTACAACAGTCGCTCTGCAGAGTATGATTACAGTAATAGAATATAGATCATTCGTCATCGTCTTGGGTGTGGTAGTGGGTCTTCTGGTGTACGTCAGCGTACTCTTTCTTACTCGTCACGAACCGTGCTGCGCACCGTGCTGCGCAGTAAACGTCACAACCGTCAGTCCATCGGAACTCTTTTAATGGCACCGAAGAAAGAACGAGCGCTTAGGACGGTCTACTTCGATCCGAAAAGGGTAGGTAGTTACGGCGGACCCGATGCCTTGCGACGCGTCACGCACATATCAAGAAAAAAGGTTGCGGAATGGTTGTCGGAACAGGACGCCCTACACAAGCCGGCTAGACGTCGTTTCGAGAGACGACGCGTCATCGTGAGCGGTCTGCATCAGCAGTGGCAGGCCGATCTCGTCGATCTGTCGCATTTGAAAAAGCACAACGACGGTATGACCTTTCTCCTCACGGTGATCGACGTCTTCTCGAAAGTGGCCTGGTGTGTTCCCATGAAGAACAAGTCCGCGGCGTCGTTGGTAGCGGCACTTGACAGCACGTTCAGCAAAGGCTGGCCAAAAATGTTGCAGACAGACCAAGGAAAGGAATTTCTGAATAAACCCGTCCAGGCTCTATTGAAGAAGCACAACATCCATCACTTCTCCACGTACAACGCGGAGACGAAGGCGTGCATCGTGGAAAGATTCAACAGAACGTTGAAGTCACGCATGTGGCGATACTTCACGAAACACCAGACGTGGCGATACCTCGACATCCTTCAGGACCTGGTGCATTCGTACAACAACACCCCCCACCGCAGTATCGGCATGGCTCCTTCACAGGTGAGTTACCGTAATCAGGAAAAGGTGTGGCAGCGTCTGTACGGTCACGACGGTAAGGGCGTGCCCAAGTTGCGCGTGTCGGATCGCGTACGTATCAGCAAGTACAAAGGTAAGTTCGAAAAGGGGTACACGGCGAATTGGAGCGAAGAGATTTTCACGATACACGAGGTTCATCCCTCCGATCCACCCGTGTATCGATTGAAGGACGATCTCGGCGAAGTGCTGGAAGGCACCTTCTACGAATTGGAGTTGCAGAAAGTGTTGGTACTCCCCGATAAACTGTTCTACGTGCAAGAGGTCCTGGATCGTCGCAAGGTAGGTGGACGAAATCAAGTTTTCGTGAAATGGTTCGGCTACCCCTCCAAATTCAACAGCTGGATAGATGCCAAGGCACTGGTGCAGTCTACTATAAAGACTAGCCACGCGTTCGGTAAGACTTCAGTCGAGAAATGACACATGACACGACAACACGAGACTTCACCGTCGTCGAACAGGAGGAACAAGAGGACGTAGTAGTAGCAGCAGCAGCAGAGGACAGTACTGACGCGCAGAACGCAGAGGACAGTGGTAGCAGTAGCAGCGGTAGCACTCCTTGGCATCTGTTCGGTACCGTGTTTCCTAAAGAGGAAATAGTCTTTCTGTGTCAGGTGCTCGTCTTGTTTACGGTCATTCTAATAAGCATTTACAATCTGACCACAGGTCACGAGAATTCTACTCTGTGGACGGCTTTGTTGAGTAGTTCTTTGGGTTACCTGCTCCCCAATCCCACGTTGAGACGTAATGGCGACTGATTTCTACCTGACACTGCCTAGCAACGCTTCCATGAAGATGTATCCCAACAATACGTTGGCTCATTACATCACAGACTTACCTCGACTTATCAATCTGACTGGTGAGTGGGAATGCGGGTTGGCAGAAATACAGTACCCGCATACGTGGTACAATGTAGGAACGTACGATACCTGGTTCTTCCTTAACGAGACGATTGCTATGGGTCTAACCCCGAGTGCAAGGATCAGTGCTGGATATTACAAGTCTCCCACGACATTGATGGATCACGTCAACAAGGGACTGGACAGTATGACGACGGATAAGATACGAGCAAAGTTGACCTACAGCCCCGTCACTCAAAAAATGACGATGCACATGACACCAGGCACCGAGTTCACTGTACCTCGCCTCAGTGCGTTGGGAAGAATGTTAGGTTTCGAACCGACGGTGGTCACCAGTCCGTCAGCATCGACAGCAGCACCACCATTGCTACTAGGATCGATCATGGCAGCAGCGGTGACAACAGCAGAGACGATACGAACGGACGAGAACCCGAGAGAAGGTGGAAGGAATCTCGGTCTCACACCGTCGGCCACCGTGTTTTTGCCACCCAAAGGCACTCCCGATGGTCCGTATACCTACCGTAAAGAAGCCGAACACGTGGTGCAGATGAATCAAGGGTTCGATACCATATACGTTTACACGGACGTCGTGGAGTCTCGTATAGTAGGTGACACTGTCGCGCCTTTGTTGCGAGCCCTCCCGGTTGTCGGAAGTCACGGCGAAACGGTATCCGACAGGTTCACTAACATTCACTACGTGCCTCTGTTGTACTCGCACTTCAAGTCGATTGAAATCGATATAAGGGACGACACAGGACGACGCGTGCCATTCGAGTACGGTAGAGTGACCGTGACACTTCATTTTCGACGGCGCAGGATCGGACTGTTCTGAAGATAAATTACAACGAGTATTACGCGCGTCAGGCAGGTGGTACACTGCCCTACTTCGCCGGTGCTCAATACCAGCGGGGACATGGACTAGGTAGTCTGTTCACCGGTCTGCTGCGCAGCGCCATGCCGCTCATCAAGAGAGGTGCCGTGGCGTTGGGAAGGGGAGCGTTGAAGACCGGCGTGCGCATAGCCGACGACGTCATGTCTGGACAGAGCATAAAAAAGGCAACCAAACGACGCGTCACAGATGCCGGTAGGAATCTGATGCGTATGGTGGTTCCTGGCGTGCGTCCTCGTAAACGTATAAAACGCGCGCCGGCAAAGAAAGGAGTCACTTTAGCAAAGAGACGACGCAAGAGACAGACGTCCACGAAACGCGAGGCCGACATATTCGACGACGACGATGGCATTCGTACATAAACAGTCGTGTGAAGGGGTCAAGAGCGAGCTGGATCTCTTTACCGTACCCCCCACTCAGACCAGCATCATCGACAGTCACGTAGTAGAACATAAGCCCTTGTCCTCTCTGGACTCGGGTGGACCCATAGAATTCCTCATACCCGGATCGGGAGACGATTACCTGGATCTCGCCAACACGATACTGCACGTGCAGGCGAAGGTGACACGAGCCAACGGGGAAGATATCGACTTGGTCGATCCCGTGGCACCGGTGAATAACTGGCTGCATGCACTGATCAGTCAAGCCGACGTCTCCCTGAACAATACGCTCGTGACCCCTTCGACCAACACGTATGCGTATCGCGCCTTCATAGAGACGTTGCTCAGCTACGGTCCCGATGCCAAGGACACGCAACTGACGAGTCAGCTGTGGCACAAGGACACGGCCACTCGCATGGACGCCTGCGAGATAGCCGACGGACCCGCAGCTAACGAAGGGTTCGTGGCTCGACGAGGGCACATCCTGAGGAGTCGTGTTGTTGATATGATGGGCCGTCTCCACGTGGACCTCTTTCTGCAGGATAAATTCCTCATCAACGGCGTCGACGTCAAGATCCGACTAGTGCGTAGTAAACCTGCTTTTGCACTCATGGCTGGTGGAGTCAACCCCGATTACAAGATACAAATAGTCAATGCCTGCTTGTTTGCAGAAAGAAAGTCACCGTGAATCCCAGCGTGCAGATAGCACACGTCAAGGCTTTGGAGAAGAGTACGGTCAAGTATCCGATGCGATCCGTCGAGTGCAAGGTGTACTCCATTCCTGCCGGCACTCGCTCGCACACGTACGAGAACCTGTTCCTCGGCACCCTGCCGAAACGTCTGGTGCTGTGCTGCATCGATAACGATGCCTACAACGGAGCGTACGACAAGAATCCCTTTCACGCCAAGAACAACGCCATCAGCTTCCTCGCGGTGTACGTGGACGGACGACAGATACCCTCCAAACCTTTCCAGCCGAATTTCGAAGACAACCTCTTTGTCAGGAGCTACATGAGTCTGTTCTCGTCGACCGGTAAGTTGTGGCAGGACGAAGGGAACGGACTGACTCGCAGCGACTACCGACACGGCTACACCTTCTTCGGTTTCGACCTGACCCCCGATCAGTGCGATGGTCCCTGCTTCCATCTAGTACAAAAGGGCAACCTGCGCATAGAAATGATTTCCGCAATGCGCTGCTGAACACCGTGAACGTCGTCGCCTACGCCGAGCTCGAGTCCGTGCTGGAAATCGACAAGAATCGCAACATCATCTACGACTACTAAAATGGACACCCTGCAGATTGCTAGACTACTGGCAGTGGACCCATGCACCAGAACTATATTTCGCGGCGTCGTACCCAGAGACGGACTACCCACTACGATAGACGGCACTCTGCCCGCAGCCTTCGTGTGCAACACCGACAACGGCGACGAACCAGGTGAACATTGGATAGCGCTGTACCTGGACGCCGACGGACGCGGTGAATACTTCTGCTCGTACGGACTGCCGCCTCGTTACGCAGCTTTCCGCACCTTCCTGAACAAACACTGTTCCGAATGGACTCATAATACCCAGAGGCTTCAGAGTCATCTGTCTAACGTTTGCGGACAATATTGTGTTGCTTATGTAATGTTTCGTTGTAAAGGTTCTTCTATGAAGACTTTCGTAAACATGTTCCACACTAATCTGGTCAATAACGATTGTGAAGTGTTCGATTGGATGAGACTATTGAAAAAGGGTATACCCTACTATCGTGTATCTTACATAGACTGATGATACAAACAACCTATTCGGCACCTATTCAGTAGTTAATGATTGCCGCGTATTTGATTGGTTTAAAACAGCTGCGATATGATGGTAGACTGTATTATCGCTCATAGCAGCAGCAGTACACCACATCATCGTTCGAGCCTCTGGCGAGGTGGTGCACCACCCGTAAGCTCGCGACCTCTGGCGTGATGGTAAACATTCGCAAATCGCCTCGTCGTCGTCATCCTCGAGCCTCTGGCGAGGTGGAAACACCCCTAAGCTCACGACCTCTGGCGCGATGGTCAACATACGCAAGTCGATTCATATATTCATCGTAGTTGTAGTTGTAGTGATATTACACGCTACCCTTGATGTATCGCCATGCTGCTTGTATTATACTCAATAAAATACGTGTGCACTCGTACCATATCGTGTTGCGTTGATTTCTCGTCTCCATTAGTCCCCTTTGATAGTTGATATAATTAACGACCCTATTATTAATTAGATGATTACTAATTACCCTATTCTTAATTGCTACGTATGTCACTCCGTTAAGCAGTCGCCTTGGGGTTAACACTCCTATATAAATTCCACAGGGAGCCCTCGTGGGGTTATGACCGTTATCTCCAGTCGCTAGGGGGCGCTCGTGGTGGATGTAGGTTACCGCTTGGGGGCGCTGGGGCTACCCAGAAGCCTCTATACCGGAAGTGAATGGGATGATCTTTACTGGGCTGATCTTTTGAGGTCCAATTCCTGCACGTATACTACTCACTTAATTTGTGGCAGTTGCAATAACTGGGTGGACTTCGTCAAGTCTGGGTGCGAGAAGTCCTGGGCTGAGGTCCAGGCAGATAGTTTTAGTTTTGAGTGTAGGGGATGTACGAAGATGAAGGAACTAGAGGTGGAGTTGGAAGAGCTGAGGCTGCTCGTTGTGGCAATGGTGGGAAGGGAACAGGGGGGTTGTGCCAGTAGTTCCGGTGGGGGAACAGTAGATGATAAAGTGGGGAAAGACACAAGAGAGGCTAGGGAGAGCTCACCGCAGCCTGGGAGGAAGCTGAGAGGAGGGAAGGTGACAGGTCGTAGGGAGACAGGACGTAAGGAGACTGGAAGGAAATGAACGGGAGGGAAGACAACTGGAGTGAAGGAGAGGGGAGCTGGGGAGACAGGAGGGAAGGAGAAGGGAGTGGGGGAGACGGGAAGGAAGACAACCGGAGTGAAGGAGAGGGGAGCAGGGGAGAAGGGAGTGGGGGAGACGGGAGGGAAGACAACCGGAGTGAAGGAGAGGGGAGTGGGAGAGACAAGAGCAAAGGAGTGGGAAGTGGGGGAGACAGGAGCGAAGGAGACAGGAGAGAAGGGGTCAGGACAGAATGCGATGGAGGGGATCGAACGGAAGAGTTATTCTGCAGCAGTGATAGAGGGGGTGAGGAAGAGAGCGAGGGTGTTTGTTGGGGATTCGATAGTTAGGAAGACCGACAGAGTCTTAAACAAGGGAGATGATGTGGTGGTCTGCTTGCCTGGAGCCAAAATAGAGGCGATAACTGAGAGGGTAAAAAACATCGTAGGCTCGGGTAAGGGTGGATCTGTTGTAGTACACGTAGGGACAAATAACGTAGAGAGGGAGGGTACAACTGCCATAGTTAGGAAATATAGGCAGTTGGTCAGAACACTAAAACAGACGCGGGTTGAGAAGGTAATACTGTCAGGGATTTTACCAGTAATGGGCAGGAGGGGTCACAAATATCGAAAATGTCGGGGGATGGCAATTAACATGTTAGTCCAGAAGCTATGTAGGGAAGAGGAAGTTGGATTTGTGGATTTATGGGGAAGTTTTGTTGGGAGGACTGATATGTACATGAAGGATGGGCTTCATTTAAGTGGAAAGGGGGTGGCAGTATTCGCGGACAAACTTTCAGCAGCAGTAGATAGTGACTTGGGTACAATGACAAATATTTTTGGGAGTAAACATTCTTTAAACTAGAAGTGCAGGGGGTTACCTAGACGTGTCTCAAGCAGAATAAGAGGCCACTAGCCCACATAAACCAATATCAAATCATCCGAAAAACATCTCCGAAAAAGGTTATAGATGCGTATGTTTAAATGCAAGGAGCATAGTAAATAAGAAAAACGAATTAAACATTATGGTAGAAGATATTGACCCTCACATAATTGGTATAACTGAATCATGGGCTAACATAGATATAACAGATGCTGAATTAGGACTGACAGGATATGTAATGTTTAGGAAAGATCGAATAGGAAGAAGGGGCGGGGGAGTTATTTTATATGTTAAAGAATCTATTCAGGCTTATGAAATAAAACTAGAAAGGGAAGCACATTGTGATTAAGCTGTTAGGTGCAAAATTGTTTCAGGAAATTCAAAATTAACTGTTGGATTAGTTTACCAAAGTCCAAACATAAACGAAGAGGACAACACAAAAATAAAAACGCTATAAAGGAAGTTAGTAGGGGAATGTATCATAATGGGAAATTTTAACGATGGACACATCCAATGGAATTCTCTAGAGAGCACAGGGATTGAGGATCAACAATTTCTATGTTTAATCCAGGATAGCTTTCTTACTCAGCACGTACTAGAACCAACCAGGGGAGAAAATGTATTAGATATAGTTCTGTCATCACAAAAGAATTAGTGGACAATGTAAAAATATTTGAACAATTGGGTAATAGTGACCATAATCAAATACATTTTGACATCAATGTAAAATCAGAAAGTAAAAAGTAACAAATCACCGGGAGTGGATGGGATTCCTCCAAAATTACTAATGGAAACAGTAGAACAAATCAGTATACCACTTGCAAGAGTATTCAACTTGTCACTAAAAGAGGGAGTTGTTCCGTTTGAATGGAAAGAAGCAAACAACATACCATTATTTAAAAAGGGTTCGAGAAATAAGTCAGAGAATTACAGACCAGTGAGTTTAACGTCAGTGATTTGTAAATTATTAGAAAGGTTAATTAAAGACCATATGGTGGACTTCCTCGTTAAGCATAAATTATTAAATTCATCTCAACATGGATTCCTTAAAGCGAGTTCATGCTTAACAAATATGTTATGTTTTTTGGAAGAAATCACTAAGTGGATAGACGTGGGATCGCCAGTAGATATTATCTACTTAGATTTTCAGAAAGCTTTTGACAAAGTGCCACATCAAAGATTACTACTTAAATTAAAAGACCATGGTATCGAGGATAACATAACTGACTGGATAGAACAATGGCTGACTGACAGAAGACAACGAGTCGTAGTAGATGGAGAAGTTTCAACTTGGAAATCGGTTTTGAGTGGGGTACCTCAATGATGAGTATTATGACATATATTATTCTTAATTTATATCAATGACTTGGACGACAGTATAACAAGTAACGTACTGAAATTTGCGGACGACACAAAACTGTTTAGAAAAGTTAATACTGCTGGTGATAACCAACATTTACAAAACGATCTAGACAGATTAGTGAAATGGTCTGAGAAATGGCAGATGTTTTTCAATTTTGGGAAATGTAAATGCCTACATACAGGACATGGGAACTTGGATGTAAACTATAAAATGGGAGATACTGTTCTGGGTACTACTGTAAAAGAAAAGGACTTAGGAGTTACAATAAGCGCTGATATGAAAGTTTCAGAGGAGTGTGGTATTGCAGCTTCAAATGGTAATCAAATTATTAGATTGATTAGAAGAAACATAACATACAAAGAAAAAAAGTTAATTATACCTCTTTATAAAGCAATAGTTAGACCTCATTTAGAATACTGTATACAAGCATGGAGACCATATCGTAAGAAGGATATAGATACGCTTGAACGCATATAAAGGAGAGCAACTAAAATGATTCCAGAACTGAGAGACCTTAGTTATGAAGAACGCCTGAAAGAATGTGGTTTAACAACTCTAGAGACAAGGAGGTTAAGAGGAGATCAGACTGAAGTTTTTAAGATATTGAATGGGTATGAAAATATTGATAGAAATATGTTTTTCTCACTCAAGAAGGATAGCAGAACTAGAGGACATGAGGTAAAATTAGTAAAGGATCAATGTAGATTGGACATCAGGAAGCACTCGTTCTCACAGAGGACAATAAATGAATGGAACAAATTGTCTACAGATTGTGTAACTGCTAGCAGCGTGAATATGTTTAAAAACAAGGTAGACACATATCTCAAGAGGGCGGGTTATAAGTAGATGAACATTGCTGGACTCTCGATAAGCCAATGGCTTCCTTGTCCACTTGCCATCTGGGCCTTTGGCTTGGATGGCAACTCTTGTTAAATCTCTTGTTAAATCTATATAAGCAAAAATCATGTACCCTCTGTCAAGACAAGAACCCAAATCAATTTGAATAGAATATGTTTGAAAGAATTTACAAATTTAAACATCTATAAAAATATCTATATAACAGATTTTAAAATAATCAAATAAATAAAAAAAATCAAATAAATCCGATTAAAAAAAAATATCTGATTTAAATTTTTTTTAAAATCATGATTTTTTCAACACTGCCTTAAACGTAACTAAGACAAACTATATGTTGTTTGGCAACTATTGTAAAAAAAATATTGACATATAAGTCGACAATACAATTTTAGATAAAGTATATGTTACAAAGTTTTTAGGAATCTTAATAGATGATAAGCTCATTTGGAAGGAACATATTGGTATGATCAAATCTAAATTGTCAAAAACTATTGCAGTTATATATAGGGTGATATACTTACTTATTATATTGTTCACTATTTCTCCCGTATATATCATACTGCTGCGAAGTATGAGGCAATATGTATAAAACATATATTAATGGTGTTTATATATTACAAAAACAGGTAGTCAGACTCATTTCTAATGAGAATTCATTATATCATTCTAATAAACTAGTTTGTGATCTAGGCATTCTTAAGCTCTTTGGTTCAATAAAATTATGAATTTCTTTAAGAATGTTTAAAGCCAACAATTCATTGTTGCCAGGTAACCTTAAAGGTACGGTAGGGGTTCGTAAAATAAATTTTTTTATTATAAAATCGTTTTATTTAGTGTAAATTATATATACTGTAACATATGCCGACCGGCCAAACGTGTCGAAATGAAGAAGACGCAATTTTTAAATCGACGCTTCGACGCTTACAACACTCGACGTCGCTGGTCAGTGCACTTCCCGAACAGCTTTCGGCAAGTTCCGAGAAGGTCGCGACCCGAGGAGGAGGAGCTTATACTATGTCAGCGCCTGTCACTGATAAGCAACATGGCTTCCATAGTAACAAATGGTTCGTCAACGGAGTTGGAGGTACGTTATAGCACAAATTGTCGTAAATATTCCGTTTGTCACTGTGTCTGAGAAATTACCTTCGTTTGAGAGTTGTTTCATTTCAATGATTGTTATCAACAAGCTGTGTCCGTCAAAATGCATTCTATATTATTCGTACATTTGATTTGTCCGATTATAATTTAAGTTCGTCTCGAGCGTGCCGTTGCCTATTATCTATATCGTATTACTAGCGTAATTAGGGACCTACATGTAATCTAATACCAGAAAAGACGTACATGTAAGGCCTGTTTCGTGTATACGGTCTATTGGTTAAGCCATATATAATAAGTGTATATATGTCGTAATAGTTTTTGAAGTTGTTGACATCATTTTGGTTTGCATGCATTCTTTTTCGGTTCCCATTTCGCGGAATAAGACTGGCGATTCTTTAGCGCATAACTGTTCTAAAATAAAAGTAAATAAGACATTTTACTTTATTTAACTGTTGCATTTGTGTGTCCCACCACGATAAACTTTTCCTTGTTTATAATGCAGCAAACAATGTCAATAATTGTTTTCTAAAGTGGTGATAAAATGTATGTCATAAACTGTATTGGTTATAAACGCAAATTTAGCAACATCACATCCTTTCACCCACAGAGTTTCAATGGTTCTCAGGAAAGAAATGCAAGAAGAGAAAGAGGTGGCGTGAAAAGAAGGGGTGCATGAAGAGGAAGCGGTGCAAAAAGAGGGCAGAGTGCATCAAGAGGAATGGGTGGCAGGAGGCGTCGACATAGTAGAACAAGTCTAGTTACACTGAACAGAGAAGACTGTGCACACATGAGGAAACTGAGAAGCCAGAAAAAGGAGAGACTACAGGTAAAATTGTATTTATATGGAATTACACAATTGTATTAAAAAAATGCAGCTGATATAGGTCTCTATATTATTGTTTAGCCTCATTTGTGGTATTTTTATGCATGCAATAAACTGCAGTGACATAAATTATATCAGATTAATTATGAAGTGTAATAACTGAAAATTATATGTACCCGGTACAACTGAATTTTTACATCATTACCCTAATTAACCATAATTAAGGATTTAATTCATTAGCATAACATATTACAAGTACATCTAACAAGGTGGGAGAAAGATGCTTTAAAATTATTAAATGAAGTTAAGTGCCATTATGTTGAATGAATTGTACAGTATTACTGTGACATGGATCTAGCACAATGCATTCTATATGTACCGGTATACATAATTATGAACTTTGTGTCATCTACATGACACCTATTTGATAAATATCTATTTGATAGATGTAGCCAGATTACATTGACTGAACTTAAGCTGTCTGTATTGTACAAAGGTTAAGGGAGATGGAGATCATTTACATTATGTGGACCCCTGCATGACATTAATTTATCTTAACAACACTACATGACATCTGTATGTCACATATATGACAAATGCATATTTGGTAATATAATGCATATAATTACAGCCCCAATCACTCAGTGATAGGTAGTAATATTATTAGTTAATATAATTATGCAAGAAAATACAGGAAACAATATGTAGAATAGTTGCCACATAGTTTACAAACAATTAAAACACTTTTTTATTATAATATACATACAACATCAATGGTGATGATTTCATGTGTTGATCAACATGTAAAGTTCTGAGCCAAATATTATAGACAATAATAAGTGCATATAGTATCCCTGCAACCCTTTGTAACAGCAGCAATACCTGTGTGTCGTGTACGTGAAAGAATATGCAGATATGCCTAGTGTACCAATTTTTAAGACCAACCTCGCACTTTCTGCCACCCCAACTACTTGTGTACTGTATTAAACATAATTTTCTGAAGTTACATATTTCTTACTACAAATCAGTTTAGTAGCAGGGTTGGAGTCATTATGATGATAAAGAAATGATAATTATTGTTTTAATTACATAATTATAATGAAAATAATCGATTTTAAATTCACATAATGATAATTAACCCATGATGAACAATAATTATCACCATGCCATCAGGTTATTTAATTATGTTGTCACCATTTAGGAGGAAATACCAGATTCCACGAGTTTCTCCAGGCTTTTTGATGTTTCAATGAGTTTCACAGTGGAGTATACATAGCAGGAGACACTGACAGTCAGTCACTGCTGAATGCCTAAAATTTCCTATGAAGCCTACTTTGAAGCATACTTTTAATTAAATTCCCTACACAACTTTTTTGTACACAAGTATATGAGGATATGCTCCACAGGCTTGCCATTGAAGCCATTCATTCATTGGTGATCAAGTAATGGATAAGGGTTACACACTTACAGCATTGGACCAACATGAATACTGACCAGCACTAAGCAAATCTAAATCAATCATTGCAGCTCCCTGCCCTTTCATACTGGACAATGCTTGAACAAACACAAACACCTTATTATACCAACTTTCTTACAGAATGTACATCATTGGCTCTAACCAACTGATCTCATTAAGAACTACCGAACAAATATAATCAGCTGTCCATGAAGCAACAACAGAACAGTATGGGATAACCAGACTGTGCTACATCAGCAGACAACTGTCAAGCATCACTCTTTCTTTGCTTGCGTTTTGTTAAGCCGTCATGTCTACTACAACGTTTTCCATGCTGCAACATGGTTTGATATGTGATTGTTAATGAAAATGATAACAAAGAATTATAAATTATACACATACCTAGTGACAAGATGATAATACAAATTATAACAAACACATTATACTGATCACAATGAACACTCTTAATGACTCTGACCCTGTTTAGTAGCATTATGTCTCTGGCACAGAATATGCTGTTGAGTGTTTGACCTAGCTATATCTTATTTTCATATCAACATTATTTGCAACTGTTACAACAAATCAGACCTACAATGAATATAATATTCTCATAATATAATATATATGGCATCTTGTGGCAGTACAATTATTATGCATATATGTATGTATTCATGTAACCACACAGTACAGTTAAAATGCCAAAAATTTAATGATAATTATATATTTTCTACAGGAAATGGATTTACTGGTACTCGACCCTACAGTATTGACAATGGTGGGACGTTACAGAGCTGACGTGTTTGGTGTGCCAGCACGAAAGGACAATGATGCTACGCAGTTTGTTCTGTGGCGACATGGCAAGCTGGGAATAGGTAACCGCCGTGTTATATTAAGCTGTTGTGTGTGGCAAATTAGACAGACATTTCCAAGTGAAAATGGACAATACACTGGGTTCAAAGTTCATAGATTAGGTTAAGTAATTACTTGTTAAACATGAATGCACATTCATACGCTTTGTGAAAAATTATCCAGACACATTATAAAGTTACCCATGACAGTTTTGAAACCACCTACAGTGCTTTCATAAAGATTTTTACTTTTGAATTGTTTGATATTACACAACAAATACACAGGTTAAATGGCACGTTGGTTACCTGTTCCTACCTTGCTTCTCTCCATTATGTTGGGAACTAATGTCAATGACACGGTTAAGTCTTTGTAAATCAAGTACGATGCCTGGCAACTAGCTCAGATGTTGGTGGAGCAGGCACTGTTGCGATGTTGGGTGCAATGTTTCTGGGATTGTCAGGCTTGATGCCACGCTTCCTGGCTTTGGGCAATTCATCTTCTATGCAGGCACAGATGATTGTCTCCTGCAGGCTCACAATGTACTCATAATGTTTCAACTGCCGCACTGGCACAATTGTCCAGTTTTTCCCTCTTTTGTTGAATACCTTGTGGTAACTGTAAATTAACAAACAAACTTAATGATGTGTTATATACAACAATTAATAACTCTTGTTAGGTAGAATGGCATTTGCAAGACATTCTCCATTCCACATGCTGGTGGTATGTACAGTTTCAACGTAAATAGCTAAATGATTTAACACAAATGTAATGTCATTGAAAATACTGGATTTGAATGCACATGCATAACATGATATACACATGATGTTTTTATTTTGTACTGTAATACTGGTTGTGTATCGCAATGCAATAAACCTCCCATTGGACATATTAACATATGTGAATGATGTTTCTTTATTTGTGTAAACAGCCATCTGAAACATTGTTTTAATCACTATGTAGTCTTCTTTAAAAAATACTAACTAACCCAAGGGGCTAAGTAGAAATATAATCCGTGATAATCGCTATTTGTGCTATAATGGAATGTCATTGTTGTGTCTAACAACGATGTATACAAGCTATGCTTACACAGTGTGCCCTTTGCTGTTTGTCTTCAGTGGCAAATCTTTGTACTTCTTCTATTACTGCGAGGAAATTTCGTGCCCGATACACTAGGAAGCTGCAATAGATAAGTTTTAACTGTTATGTTTCATAAGCATGATCCAGTTGCCAACTCCACCGCTGGTGGACTTTGGAGCACACACTGTGAACATGGACATTCCAGCTAAGTTTGTTATCAAGATGGACACCTAGGTATTTGTACTGACCGATCTGGGTAATTTCTTCACCATAGATCACAACAATACATTTAGCATAAAAAATCATCTCTTGAGTCTTACTAACATTGAATTTGAGGTGGTTGTTGTCACACCAATGTACAAAGCTTTCAACTTCAGAAGTGTACATACTGATGTCAGAATCGGCATGTAACAGACTAAGAATGTAGTTGTTAGTACTGCTGCTGGTACAGTTATTTGTATATAGAAAGTACAAAATCGGCAAACTGACACAACCTTGGGGTGCACCGATATTTGTTACCACAGTTTAGGAGAGTCTGATTTACTTTAACAAGCTGCACTATGTCTGTTAGAAAAGAATGATATCACTTGATGATATATGGATTGACATTCATTTGTTTCAGCTTACTGAGCAGGGTGTGAGGTTGGATAAGTTTAAACGCCAAGCTAAAGTCTATAAACATTAGTCTAGCATAAGCCTTGGGCTTGTCTAAGTGTTCCAAAATTAAATGGACAACAGTGCTGACAGCATCATATGTTCCTCTGCCATTCCTGTAGGCATATTGGAATGGGTCAAGATAGTCCTGAACGTCTAACCTCAATTTACAAGCCACTAAGCATTCCAAACATTTCATGACAATTGATGTAAGTGCAACAGGTCTGTAATCATTGTTTTCTTTTGGGCAAATTATCTTTGGTACAGAAGTAATATATGAGGTTTTCCAGAGTATTGGTACCCTGTGGCTATCGACCGAAAGTTGGAATATGGGGCACCAAGCCGATGCCAGCTCCTCAGCAAATGTTTTCAATAAAAAAGGTGGAATGCCATCAGGACCAGTTGCTTTTCTACTACATACATGTTGGAAGACTTTAGTAACAACATCTACATCAATTTCAAGCCTATTGGCATTACTGAAAACACATCGCTGAGCACAGAATCACATCTACTGAAAGAGTCCTGAGTATCAAAACGTCTGTAAAAATCATTCATTTCATCAGCAAAAGCATGTTCATTTGTATATCTAGTTCTTTGCATTTATAATACAAGTTGAAATACTAAAACAAACAATAAATAAACACGATTACAGATCACCAAAGTGTTTGGTCACCTTTACTTTTTTGTTAGTGACATTTGAGATGCCACTTTCAAAGCTGACTCAACCACTTGTCTAAGCCAGCTAAATGCCATGTCTAAACCAGAGTGGGTATACGGCTCTAGTGATATGTTTATTAAATCAATAAATATCACTTAATATTGTGTCAAAATATAATTATTTTTTTAATCATAAAATTTATTGTGCTCAAGTATCAGTGAAAATGTGCAAGAATGTACCTTTGTATTTAATATATGGTATTTGAATAACACAATGTTGTTACTATATTTCTCTGTGACTTTCTTAGGCAATTTTGTGACTTCATTTTGATTACTTTTTTCATGTAGCTTTATTTCCACTCACTATCCCTACATGTATATCAACATAGACAATTATTTAGTTGTATCTGTAACATATCTTAACCTATCATTAAATAACTATTTTACTTGCATATTTCATGCCCCATGTTACAGTGGCCTACTTTCCATTTAGTGATGTGCTCATCAAATTGACGTTGGATGGTAGCAATGTGCATGCGTGTAATGGGTTGTCCATAGTACAATCAAATAATTTATTTCCTAAATATGTGGTGAGTACCCATAATTTATAATGTTTATACTGTTTATATTCTATACTGTAGTTAAAGTTTATATAGTATATAAAATATTATTCACTTTGATTACCAGTTGCTTTCTGGATATTTGTTTTTGGTCAAATGCTGGTTTTTTGTCTGACATAGTTATATGAACATCTGTCCACATGCACAATTCACACCAGGAGGGCTGGTATATTACTGCCAGTCTGGGATGGTTTTACATTACAACCCATTTGGAGGCATTATGTTTAACAATGAGACAATGGATGTGTCAATGAGGCAGGGCAATACACAACACACACTGCCATAGCAGATTGGACTGATGCTTATCTGTGTGCACTGATGGGACAGTAGTGACTCACTGAAGCTTCCAGTGTTGTTACAACAATGATTGCCTTTTAATTTAAAACAACCATTCTTCCATAACCGTTCTTCTTTCCACATCTTTAGATGATCATTTACGTGTTTGTTCATATTATGATGTAACTTTTTTAATTTGCTACATTTCAATGGGCCAATTCTTTCCCACCATAATTTATCCAAGCATGAACATGAAGTAGGGCCACACTTAAATGCCTTGCATTTCTTGGACAATGACAAATGTACGTAATTTCATTGAAGTGGGTACCAATGTTTTGCTGACATACTAGACATAGAATAACCAGCAATATAAACTGTGCATAGTCTTGGTGCCTGACAACTACTTAGTGGACATTATTCATCAGGCATTTTGTATAACAAAATGTGAATACAAAAAGTGGAGGATAGAAGGGAGTGGAGAAGAAGAAGATCGAGACTGAGATGGAAGGCCTGCGTGAAGAGAGATTTAGTGGGAGGGGAATGGAGAATGAGAGTGAGGGAGTGGAGACAATTGGTGGAGATGGTAGTAAAACGGGACTAGTTATGAAGAAGCACTATATTGTATGTGGGTGTGTGCGTGCGCACGGCTACAACAAATCAAGTAGTGTCCTCGACCAGACCTGAGGTGGAAATACTCGGTACTCGAGTAAATTTTTCAAAAATACTCGTACTCATATAACTTATGTGTCAGGTACTCGTATTCATACTCAATGTACGCAGAATTTATGAGTACATCTGTGTACTTTTCAATATATACTGTGAAAACTAATTTATTTGTAGTTAACAAAATGAAACTTTCCTGAAGTATTTGAATGTTCAATTATTTTTTTTAATACTTTGTTTTTTCTGATTGATTACTTCCCTGGGCCTTGCCTTGGTTTGGGCCTTGGCCCTTGCCTTGCCCTGGCCTGGCCCTTGGCCTTTGGCTTTGCCCTTGCCATTCCTATACATAGCACACACCCTTTTTCCAATAGCCATGACTATGATGCCAAAAAAGACAACATACAGCCACTTTTCCCAGTAAGAAACACCCTGTTAAGCAAACAATTATTTAATTTAATTTATATTGTTGTAGCCTGTCGGGTTGCGTCGGTAGGATCGTAACGTTAGTTCCGTTACTTGTAATTAAAACGTTGATATATTTTTACATTCCTCTCACATACACACGTTCATGAACGAATTACACCTAAACCCACATTCTGGAAACAACTTAACTGGTGTTAAACCTGAATTGTGTGAAGGCACCACATGCGACATAGCCATAACCTGGCCCTTGGGCCGGGGCTCCGGGTATCGATCCGATCACGGGCAACTGAATCAGCTTGAGCCCTGTAACTGATATATATATATATATATATATATATATATATATATATATATATATATATATATATATATATATATATATATATATATAAGGGTATGCAACTAGGAATGACCCCACTCACCTTTCAACATCCGTATCTCGGCGTTGCGATGCGTAATCCGAATACTGTTACCTTACACAAATGTCCCAATGAATAAACTTTCACTATACCTACTTGTCATTAAAAACATATATGAATTTCTTATGAAAAGCGGTACGTTAACGACTGTACGCACAGAAATATTACCCGCCTGCATACGGTAACGAGACAATGTTACCGGAAGCATGTTGGGTAGTGAGGTGTGCAAAATCCTTTGTTAGGCAAATAATCTACACAACAAAAGGAGCCAATTATTATTATTATATATATATATATATATATATATATATATATATATATATATATATATATATATATATATATATATATATATATATATATATATATATATATATATATATATATATATATATATACAGTTACAGGGCTCAAGCTGATTCAGTTGCCCGTGGATCCGATGCCGATACTCGCGCTAGGCCTAGGATAGTAATAATAAGAAAATGTGCTAACGTGTCGAATAGAATGTCTGCCACTTCAATGTCTTTCATTTTTAAGACAGTCTTCAGGCGATCCCAACGTCCCTTTTGGTTTAAAGTGTCACTCGTGTTGCCAATCTCGCTTTATCCAACTCTTTTTTCCTCGTCGTCGTCGCGGAACGCAAATGTGCACGAACAAACCGCCTGTCACTCTCAGGCTCAGCCATGTGGCCCGAATGTCAACAAACTCTGAGCAAGTCGACGGTGCGCGCGCGTCGATCCCGCGACCACGTACATTTCTACTTTCTCCCTTTCCATTTGAATTACAGACATTTAATGTGTATGTGTATATGTTGTAGATTTCTAATTTCATTAAAAACTTGAACACCAGCTGTGTCCACATTGACACATTGTCGCAGCCTTACACGATCGGATGCCCGCGCTGGCTTCTAGAACATTCTGGAATTTTCCATTCTTTCTAGAAGACTCTACTTACTCGGAAGTCATACAGTGGCCACATTACCGCGCATGTGCAAACGGAACTGACGGAAACGCGACTTTTTAATAATAAACATAAATACCATACGAAGAGGTCTTGTTTCTATATACATAAAGCGGTACGTACTTAGCTAAAACCAGTACATAGATAGCGTGGAAGTGTTTCTGCATTGTTAAATACCTGGTTTAATGCGACAAAATGCAACTAAAAGCGGTACTTAGATGGCGTAAAAGCGTTTCTGCATGGTTTTATAGACGGCTAAATACAACGAAATTAAAGACAAGTTCAAGCAGGTCGCCACATACATAAACATCCACTAACATTTACACACATTTATTAAAATTTTTTAGTCATTTCACATGCTAGCATACCGTACTAGAATCAAGGAAATTATGTATTGAACACGTTGCGCATGCGCAAGTGGAAGTGGGATCGAAAACCACCGATGCGGCGATGGCAGCGAAAACCACAAGTGCCAGTGGCTCTAAGTCTAGAGTAGCAATTATGTATGATGTTTGACTTCTTTCCTCCTAGGCTAAGGTCATTTCCATAGCAATAATATTTGCATTTCTAGAGTCAAAGTACATGACCAGGTATTTACCATCCGTAGGTGTAACATAGTAAAGTAATGTTTATAGTCCTTTCAACTTTTCTGGAAGGAGCCAACGGCAACGGCAACATAAGTAAGTCATCTGAGTATATCAGGTGATTAACCGCCGTTGTACGAATACTACAACCAATAAGTTGTTTGTGCAGTTGTACACTCAGACTGTCTATATAAATGTTAAAAAGTAGAGGGGATAACTGCCCACCTTGCTTAAAACCGTTACCCACTGAGAAGAATTCCGAGTAGGTACATACCCATCGGACACATACTCATTGACATTAGTTATGGAACTCATTGACATTGCTGAGTACTCTTAAAATATAATATTTCGGTATATCGCATTGTTCTTGTTTCTTAAAAACTTATATCGATTGACTCGATTAAATGCTTTTGAAGCACCAAGAAAGGCGACATACACAGCAGGACCGTGTTTAGTGTAAAAACTTAGCAGTTCCTTAAATGCAAACACACGTAGCTCCGTTCCATGTTTCGGCTTAAACCCAAACTGATGTGGCGTAGTTTGCAAGTACGTATCCATTCTGTTGAATAAGACAGCATCTGTTATCTTGGAACATATGTTCGAGAGGCATATCACGTTATGTACTTCTCAGTGAATGCATTTTTAAGTTACAACAAACCTTTACCTTGTAATGGCGTCTTATAATATAATGTCACGTTCAAAAAAACACCAGAGTCGGATTGTGCAAATGACTTCAAGGCTACCCCAAGCAGAGAAAAACGTGTCACAAATAAGTCTTACTTAGTCCCAAGCGCAAATGTATTATCGTGAATGTATAGAAAGTGAAATACCACAAGTAATTATATGTTAAATAAGTATAATGACCTTTCAAACTACAAGGAACTGTGCAGACGTGCGGTTTCAGATCTTTACGACTTACAACTACATACAATTCCACATAGTTGTCAAATGCTCAATTTTAGTAGTTAGTCTGCCAAATTTTGTTTCCTAATTAGCTAAATTTTGACTCTTCATATAAAAAAAGTACGAAACTATACGAATACATTTATTTTTTACTCCCCTCTGAGCTCCATTTGTGAACGCTTTGTGAGAAATGACCATATATATAGATCACACGATATATATATATATATATATATATATATATATATATATATATATATATATATATATATATATATATATCTATATATATATATATATATATATATATATATATATATATATATATATAAATCGTGTGATCTTTACCCATTTCCAACATTTCTAATAGAAAGCTGTATCAATCGACTCATCTTTCCCACCACTACTATCATAAACCTGTAAATGAAGGGCAGAGTTGTTTCAAACAAGCTCTTGTAAATCTTCTTATTAAAAAGCTAACTCTGTGTAAAAATGACCTAAAGAATGATCGTCCTATCTCTAATCTAATTTTTTTGTCAAACGTATTGGAAAAAAATAGTTGCTAATCGCCTTCATGAACATATTTATAAACATCACTTATCAAATGAGCTACAGTCTGCATATAAACAATTCCACTCTACCGAAACGGCTCTTCGCAAGATATACAATGATATAGTTGACAACATGGACAATAGGAAACTCACAGCACTCACTTTAGTAGAGCTCTCGGACGCTTTCGATACGTTTGATCATTTAATCATTTTACGACGCCTTCATAGACACTTTGACATTTCGATCACAGCTCTTCGATGGTTCAAATCATATTTTTGAGACAGACACCAAAGCATTAACATATTTGGCACACTATCTTGCCCACAACACCTTCCATTCGGAGTGCCACAAGGATCCGTCCTTGGCCCTGTTCTGCTTAGCTCAGCCAAGTTCCTACTAATCATAATCTTAGTCGTCACCTGTATGGTGATGAAAAACAGGTTTATATATTGCTTTCACAATCAACAAGAATCTGTTTCGACTTTAAGCGATTGTTTCACTGACATCTTGTTTTAGATGGAATCTAGTACGCTAAAGCTTAATCCAGAAAAAAACTATTATTATTGGCACTAAGCAACAACGAAATAGGGTCATCAGCCATTTTCCAGTTAAACTGCTTGGCAGTGATACATCCCCATCAGATGTTCGTAATCTAGGTGTTGTCTTTGACATTGACTTTCGCCAGCATATTTCTCAAGTACGCAAATTGTTTCTATCATATACGTGATATCCGTCGAATTCGGCGTCACATATCTATTTCTACAGCTAAGACAATACCAACAGCACTAATTAGTAGCCACCTTGACTACTGTTATTCACTACTCAATAACATTGTTAAAAGAGACTTGGCTATGCTCCAACGAGTAAAAAATTATCTGGCACGTGTGGTACTCAAGGCACCTCGGTTTTCACCAGCACTACCACTACTTAAACAGTTACACTGGCTTCCTGTAAATTATCGAATTAATTTTAAGCTGTCCACTCTTACTTATCGTGCTCTATCTACACGACAACCACCCTACTCGGCTAGTCTCCTGCATCTTTCAGAAATCCCTAGGCAGCTCAGATCATCAATTTCACAACAGCTTATTGTACCTAAAACAAAACTTAACATATGCAGACGTGCTTTCTCTGTCGTTGCGTCTAAGGTCTGGAATCTTCTGAAAAAACTCAAGAAATTTATTCCAAATGGCATTTTCACCATAAATCTTCGGTATATATATATATATATATATATATATATATATATATATATATATATATATATATATATATATATATATATATATATATATATATATATATATATATATACACGCCCACACATATGTGTATGTGCGCGCGCGCGCGTGCGTGCGTGCGTATGGAGGCTTCATATATATTTTAAGTGAAACCGTAGCAGTAAGAGGTAAGCTGAACACCAGTGGAGAAGACCTGTGTCCCAGTCATAAGACGCTGTAGTATCGGACGGGAAGAGACGTGGGAAGACCTGTGTCCCAGTCATAGGACGATGTAGTATCGGACGGGAAGAGACACGGGAAGACCTGTGTCCCAGTCATAGAACCTTGTAATATCGGATGTGAAGAGGCGTGGGAAAAACCATGTGTCCCAGTCATATGACGCTGTGGTAACGGGCGGGAAGAGACATATCCCAGTCATATGACGCTGTATCAGACGCAGGGATGAGAAATTTCCGTTTTTTGCCGGAATTCCGGTTTTTATGTTGCTCCAGTTCATTTTGTGAATCGCGTAAATCAGGGGAGAAATGTGAGGGGGGTAGGTAAGGGTGTATGGGTATGAAATCCTGGTTAACTCGCGAGCGATCTATCTGCGGGTTTAGTCTTCACACGTGGCGGCACCTAGCGGATAGGTGTACTGAACATTTACACCAGGTGACGTCATATGTGAATGATCGGCGCTAAGACACAGAACCGGCGATTTCGTTGGCTACAATCAAAAGCAGTGTACCAATAGCGAACCGCGATCTATTTTGGTCAGACATTAGCCATTAATTTTGCGACCTGGTTAACAAACATGGCTGGTCGAGGCTTTGTTTTACGACAAGACAAATTAACAGTGAAAGACATTGACAAAAGTGTAAAAAATAGATGGAATTGGGCGTGGTTGGAGAGGTCGGCTGGGGACACTTTACTGGATTCATTCATCCGTAAATTGCCAGCACCCGGCAGAGCATACTGTTTGTGGTGCGAGTCTGAAATAAACTATGCTGCAAGTGGTGCCAAGGCGCTCACAAATCATGCCGCATCTGACAAGCACAACAAACAACTGGAGACGAGGAAGTCCAACTACAGGCTAACAGGTTGGGTGGATATTCTAAGGCGTGAAAATATATAAGAGCAGATGTGTCATAGTTCGTGTGTTAACTGCAAATCTGTGTCACCTGTTGGGTAGCTTCCCCAGTAATTATGTTGCAATTTGAAAGGTAATTAGGGTTTAATTATATAGTTAACTTTACCTTTAGGGTCTTTTTTATTATGATTAAAATTATGGTTATGGTTGGACCTGTTCCAACTTGATGCTGTTCTGATCTGTAACAACATTCATTCTATTTAATAATATAAATAAATATAGAACTTTCTACATTTTTTAGCTGAAGAAAGTGGTGACGGAGTTGCAACAAATGATCTGCCATACAGCATACACCCCATGTTCCGTTCTTCACTAGCCAAGTCTGCACCTCAGCCCAAATTGCGGATCCTTGACCGTGTTGCCAACAATGAAGCAATGGTGCTTGGTTTCCTAGCAGAGAAAAATCTCAATTTTACAGATGCACCAGATTTAATTCAGCTAGCCAAATCCTTGGCCAAAGACAGTGAAGCCTTAGCAGAGTTGAACATAGACAGAACATCAGCTTCATATAAGATGCAATTTGGTGTTGGGAAGACATTTGCAGATGAACTGGCTGTAAATCTTAGAAAGAACTACTTCTCACTTAACATTGATGAAGCCACATCAAAGTCTTCAAAGAAAGTGCTATCTTTCTTAGTGAGTTACTTTTCCCCTGAGGATAACAAAGAATCGGCGTTTGTGCCAAATCCGGCGTTTGTGCCAAATCCGGCGTTGATGTCTAGTAAAACAGCCTTAGCAAAACGCACAGTGAATGGACGGACCTACTATCGACTCCCGCTGGTATTTGTATTTTCGTCTGCAATGACAGTTTATGAGTTACTAAAATTAAATATGCATGCACGAAATACATAAATATACACGACTTGCTTTAACGAAACTATTTAACCTTTCTCGCAACCTATAAACGCAAGAAGGCGGAATTTAGAACGCTTGAACGATAAATGAGAAAAGTGACACACAAGCACTGCTGCTGGTACGATCAGGCCAAGAAAACGAAAACAATGTAAAATCTTGTTATGCCATAACGTATGGCACCATGATGTTAGCTATTAAAAATTATTATTTAAAAAAATTATACCATAACTTATGGTACCATAATGTTTACCATTAATAAATGGTGTAACAAACATGATATTTCTTTCTTCTTATACAAATAAGAACAATGCAATACTGAGCTTAGCTGACAACGCGATGGTAATTGCCCTGCAGCATCTGCACGACAAGGAACAACATGCTTCCGAAAAAAGACGTTTTTGCTTCAATGATACCAGCAATGAGTATTGTTGGAACATTTTCAGATTCCAAAAAGACTATCTGAGTCGACAGAAAAGTGCTCTGCACATCCTTGAGAACATGACGTTGCCAAACAGGACGGTGTTCGTTGGCATTGATGGACTTTGCATAATGCTACGCCGCCTGGCATATCCAAGTCGCTTGATATGGAAGAAATATTTGATCGTAGTGCATCAGAACTTAATATTTAACGCCATGATTGACTTTATTCATGAGAGGTTCTGTACGCGGCTACACACCTCAAAAATCTCGATCAGGAATAGCTAGATATTGCACACCTACAGAGATATGCCAATGCTGTGACCCGCAATAATTCTCCACTTAACAAATGTTGGGGATTTGTGGACGGAACATGCATGAATATCTGCTGCCCACAACGTGGACAGGAACAGTGCTACAGTGGGCATAAACGTCAACATATACTAAAAGTTCAAGCAATTATGGTACTACGTGGATTGATTGCCAACCTGTATGGACTAGTAGAAGGGCGTCGTCACGACGCTTACATGCTTCAAGAGAGTAGAAATCTCCAGTATCTATGGGAACCCTATTACTTATATGGTGATCCTGCCTATCCGTTGCTGCCGTTCAGCTGGCACCACACAGAGGTGCACAAACCACTCCACAGCAGTCAAACTTGAACAAATCCATGACACCGCTGCGTCAGTGTGTCGAGTGGGTATTTGCAGACATTTCAGGTAATTTCGCTTTCACTGACTTAAAAAAAAATTTATAGTTATACCTGTCCCCTTTGCTAAGTTTTACGTTGTCGCTTCCCTGTTGACAAATTGTAAAACGTGCCTCTACGTCAATATTACGAGTTCGTACTTTGACGTTGAACCCCCTTCCATAGAAGACTACCTGCGGTAAGCAAACACTTGTCTGTTGACAAACTGACTCTAAAACATGTCAATTCGACAACACCAGGAATTCCTAGTTTAACGTTGATTCACCAGTGATTCGATTCATCAACCCCAGACCTCAATTAAACGAACGTGCGGCTTCACATTTCACAGTCAGGTATTTATATAACAATGTGGCAATATAATGTACAGCTGTGGGTCTCTGTATCTAACAGTAATAAATGTTTTAATTGTCTATTTTTTACTACGAGTGATTTGTAATTACGTTCTGTAACCACGTCATATTATACTTTGGATCAGTACATATGCCAATTGCTTGTGCATGCATGCACGCATATACACAAAGCTACGAAATGAGGGTAAAGATATAATTATGATACGAGTATAACGCAGTTTCAATTGGTCATTTTATTGTATAAATTTGTAACCGTCCAACCAGGCGACAAGTTTAATTACTAAATGTGTAGCTGTACAAAGACGAAATATATGATAAACAAATGTAGCACACACACGAATGTGGGCGATAATAACATGTTAATATGATATTATGTTTCCATATCATCATCTTCTAAAAGTTATTATTATGGATCACTGCCATAATCCTTACAAATAAACATCGTAGCTATAACATAAACTACAGTGATACAACAATACAATTGCAGGCACGAATCAGTAAACATCGTAGTTTAGCACTAGCAAACATGTGAGTAATTGATTTTGTTTCGCAACATCTCCATCATCATTTGGGGTTGTTTTTGTTGCATTTTCATCTGCTGTTGTTTTTCAGCCCGTTCTAGTTTCAGTCTCTCCTGACTCTCATCCCTATCTAGCTCAAACCTCCCCCCTCTCTCTCTCTCTCCCTCCCCCCACTCTCTCTCTCCTTCTCTCCCAAGCTGTAAGCGCTGTGCGCTTATCCTTAGTTCTTCCTCTATGTTTCTGTTCTTTTTACCATCTACTCCAGCATTGCAGATGCTGGCATTTCCTCCTTGTTTCGAGTAATCCTTCTACCTGCAACACATTCGAACATGATGTTATTAGTCATGCCTGTCCACTTGAATCGACACGTGGGCTATGTTCACTCGATAAATTGTTTCTTCCTTATCACTTGGAAAAACAGCCTATCTGTGTCTGGTTGACGATCTTACACTTATTATACTGAATGTATAATTTTTCATCTAAATATAGTTCTAATATTTTGTCGTTTTTTTCCACGAATGACGTCTTCTATATAATTGGTTTTGAAAAAAAAATAATTATCATCAAAAGTTATATCGCTGAAATATTAGAGAACACAAATTCAGAAATATATGACGGGGTAGGACATTATTTGAATTTTTGCGATGGCCATTAACATGGTTGCCTCGATTCAAATTATAGTCAACTGAATTTCCCAAAGCTTTATCACCAAACACATAATCGTTAGTACAATGCTTAATTGATAGGCGCAGTTAAACATATTTTACTTGTATGTCTGAGTTAGCATAATTTATAATCTGCTGAATCTCCTCCTAGTTCTCTGGTGTGTCGGCATCCCTATCCACCGCGTCTGTAGCTTCTGTTTCGCCTTCTCCAAAGCTTTCGTCCCTATTTTCATTAGGTACAGCATCCGCAGCTCTGGTGTCGACTACTTGACCATTTCTCAGGGTAGCTAAGGGCGCAATGGCAGCATCTCGAATCGCCATGCGAAACGACATTGTTAAGACAACAAATATATTTAACTTCATATTATCTGCAGATGACAGAAATATGTTTCACTCGCACACAAATTGTAGTAGGCTTATTGAACAAGTAAATTCGGAACTCGATAAGATATCAGCTAGGTTTAATTGTAACAAGCTGTTAATAAACATAAATAAAACTGATGTTATTATATTTACTCCTGAAAATAAAAAATACAATAAACACGATGCTGTAATTAAAATACAAAAATAAGGGGAATTAATATAAATCAAGTTACTTCAAGACATTGTTAAATTAATTTATCTAGAGGAACATCTAAACTGGTCATATTAATTCATTAGTGTGTCAAATTACACCCTCGTAGCCATGCTTTAAATATTAAAGCAATTTTATCAGACTAATATTAACAACCCTGTATTACACATTAATTCTCCCTCATCTACAGTTCTTACTATGCCCTAATATGGACAATTACTTATCCATCAACGATAAATAAATTTTACAATCATAATAATTACTAAATCTTACTACTTAGCTACTCTAGAGGAAACTATTAATTCTGCTGATTAATTGACCACCAATTCAAGAAGAAAAACAACAGCACGACACCGCGGACGTGGGGAGCGGTAGTAGTAGAGAATTAGTTTTCACCCAGCGATCAGGAGGCCACGTCCACGAATCACTTCCGCTTCCGGGTGCGCGCGCACATCCAAGAGCGCAGCGCCTCCTAGTGACCGTAGCTTGACCTAATCTCAACGCAACGCCTCCTAGTGACCGTAGCGTGACCTAATCTCAGCGTAGCGCCTCCTAGCGACTGACGGGCGGGTTGGCGGGCTGACGGGCGGGTAACAGTGGTCGTTGAACTATTATGAACTGGTTAGTGAAGGCGAGCAGGCTACAGTGGTCATTGACCTATTTTCGTTTACCGGAGTGTCATTAACCTAGTAAGGAGACGAACAAAATCGTACGGTGCACACGTATTTTATTGAATACAACAAAGCGGCAGCAGTACAAACGAGGCGATCGTATTTCATTGGATACAACGAGGAGGGTATGATGATGAGGCGACTTGCGAATGTTGACCATCGCGCCAGAGGTCGTGAACTTACGGGTATCTCCACCTCGCCAGAGGTTCGAGGGCGAGCTTACGCACCAGAGGCTCAGTCTATGTACGATAGTATGGTATACCCTTTTTCAGTAGGTTAATCCAATCGAACACGCGACAATCGTTAGCGACCAGATGGATGTGGAAAGCGTTTACGAAAGTTCACTTAGGAGAACCGTTACAACGAATCATTATATAAGCTACGCAATATTGTCCGCAAACGTTAGACATAAGACTCTGAAGTCTCTTGCTATTATGAGTCCACTCGGAACAGTGTTTGTTCAAGAAGGTGCGGAACGTCGCGTGACGAGGCGGCAGACCGTACGAACAGAAGTATTCGCCGCGCCCGTCGGAGGACAGGTACAGCGCTATCCAATGTTCGCCCGGTTCGTCGCCGTCGTCGGTGTTGCACACGAAGGCGATCGGCAAAGCGTCTATTTTTTTAGGCAATCCATCTATGGGTACGACGCCGCCAAAGACGGACGCGGTGTTCGGATCCATCGCCAGTAGACGGGCGATCTGCAGGGTGTCCATCTCAGTAGTCGTAGATGACGTTGCGGTTCTTGTCGATTTCCAGCACGGATTCGAATTCGGCGTAGGCGACGACGTTCACGGTGGTCCGAAGCGCTTCTCGGAAATGAAATTCTATGCGCAGGTTGCCCTTTTGCACCAGATGGAAGCAGGGACCGTCGCACTGGTCGGGGGTCAGGTCGAAACAGAAGAAGGTGTAGCCGTCTCGGTAGTCGTCGCGAGTCAGACAGTTCCCCTCGTCCTGCCAGATCTTGCCGGTCGAGGTGAACAGGCTCGTGTAGCTCCTGGTGAAGAGGTTTTATGCGAAGTTGGGCTGGAAGGGTTTGGCGGGTATCTGACGTCCGTCCACGTACACAGAGTGGAAGCCGATGGCGTTGTTCTTGGCGTGAAACGGGTTTTTATCGTACGCGCCGTTGTAGGCGTCGTTGTCGATGCAGCACAGTACGAGACGTTTCGGCAGGATACCGAGGAACAGGTTCTCGTGCGTGTGCGACAGAGCTCCCGTGGGAATGGAGTACACCTTGCAGTCGACGTGTCGTAACGGATACTTGACCGTGTTCCTCTCGAGAGCCTTGATGTGAGCCACCTGCACGGCGGGATTGAGGGTGGCCTTCTTGACGAACAAGGCTGCGTTGACGATGGTTATCTTGTAATGGAGGTGGGCTCCACCAGCCATCAGCGCAAACGAGGGCTTGCTACGCACCAGTCGTATCTTGACGTCGACTCCGTTGATCAGGAATTTATATTGCAGAAACATATCCACGTGGAGACGACCCATCATGTCGACAACGCGACTGCCGGCTATGTACTCTCGTCGAGTCAAGAACCGGTGGTTAGGATCGGGTCCGACGGCTAGCTCGACGGCGTTCATGCGACTAGCCTTGTCCTTGTACCACAGCTGATTCGTCAGCTGCGTCGATTTGGCGTCGGGTCCGTAACTCAGCAGCGTCTCTATGTAGGATCGATACGCGTATGTGTTGGACGAAGAGGTCACGAGCGTGCCGTTCAGGTAGACGTCGACCTGGCTGAACAGCGAATGCAGCCAGTTGTTCACCGGTCCCACGGGTTCGGCCGCGTCGAGATCGTGTCCGTTGGCTCGCGTCACCTTCGCCTGCACGTATAGCAACGTGTTGGCGAGATCCAGGTAATCGTCTCCCGATCCGAGGATGAGGAATTCTATCGGTCCTCCAGAGTCCAGAGACGCCGTGGGTTGATGTGCCACCACGTGACTGTCGCTGATGCAGTTCTGAGTGGGGGGGGGTACGGTAAAGAGATCCAGCTCGGTCTGGACTCTTTCGCACGATTGTCTATGCACGAAAGCCATTGTCGAATATGTCGGCCTCTCGTTTCTTGGACGTCTGTCTCTTGCGTCGTCTCTTTACTGCAGTGAATGTCGTCTTTGCGGACGGTTGTTTTATACGTTTACCGGGGGGGGGGGCCGAAGACCGCTCAGCACGGCGTCGGTGACGCGTCGTTTGGCAGCAGTTTTTATGTTCTGGCCTAATAAGACGTCGCCGGCTATGAGAACGCCGGTCTTCAACGCTCCCTTACCCAAAGCCACGGCACCTCTCTTGATGAGCGGCATGGCGCTGCGCAACAGACCGCCGAACAGACTGCCCAGTCCGTGACCTCGCTGGTATTGCGCACCGGCGAAGTAGGGCAGCGCACCGCCAGCCTGTCGCGCGTAATAATCGTTGTAATTCATCAGAACAGACCGGTCCTGCGTCGACGAAAATGAAGCGTCACCGTCACTCTGTCGTATGACACGCGTCGACCCATGTCGTCTCTTATATCCACCTCGATCGAGTGGAAGTTCAAGCACAACAGAGGTATGTAGTGAACGTTAGTGAAACGATCGGACACCCTGTCACCGTGGCGTCCGCTAATCGGAAGGGCTCGCAACAGAGGCGCGAGAGTGTCACCCACTATACGATACTCCACGATGTCCGTGTAGACGTATAGGGTGTCGAACCCCTGCGTCATGTTCACCACATCGTCGGCCTCGACGTGGAAGGGGTACGAGGAGTCGGAAGGGTGGGAGTCGATGACAGGGGATGACGTAACCGCCTCCGGCTCGCTGGCTACGGGTCTACGGAATCCTAACATGGACGCCGTCGCGCTGTGGTACGGTATGATGAACATGGTGTTCGTTGTCATGTGTAACGTCATTTTTTGAGTGACGGGACTATAGCTCATTTGAGCCCGTGTCTCCGCCGTCCACAGACTGTGCAGTCCCTTGTTGACGTGATACATCAATGTTAACGGATCGTCGTAATACCCACACGACAACTTCGTACGTCGTGTCCGGAGCATCAATCGTGTTGAGGAATAACCAGACATCGTTCTCTGTGACGTTGTACCAAGTGTGCGGATACTGGATCTCTGCCAACCCACACTCCCACTCGCCGGTCAGATCGATGCGTTGAGGCAAGTCCGTGATGTAATGGGTCAAGGTGTTGTCGAGGTGCGTCTTCATAGAAGCGTTGCTAGGCAGCGTCATGTAGAAATCAGTCGCCATTGCGTCTCAACGTGGGATTGGGCAGTAGGTAACCCAACGAACTACTCAACAGAGCCGTCCACAGATTAGAATCGCCGTGACCTACAGTCAGGTTGTAGATGCTTATCACGATGACCGTGTACAAGATGACGACCTGACACAGAAACACTATCTCCTCTTTGGGACACTCGGTGCCGAACAGATGCCAAGGAGTACTGTCGTTCGACGCGTCGGTAAAATCCTCCTCCTCCTCTATGACGGGGGTGGGGGTCTGCGGTGTCGTGTCTTATGACATAATGACAACCCGCCCTACGCGCTGCTAGTCTTTATAGAGGAGTTCCTTGGCATCGATCCAGCTGTTGAATTTGGACGGATATCCGAACCATTTTACCAAAGCCTCCGTTCGTCCACCGACCTTACGACGCTGCAGTACCGATTCGACGCGGTACACTTTATCGTCCGGTACCGACACTTTCTGCAGCTCCAGTTCGTAGAAGGTGCCGTCCAGCACGTCGCCGAGATCGTCCCGCAGGCGGTACACGGGCGGCTCGGAGGGATTAACTTCGTGTACGGTGAACAGCTCTTCGCTCCAGTTCGCCTCGTAGCCCTTTTCGAACGTGCCTTTGTACTTGCTGACGCGCACGCGATCCGACACGTTCAACTTGGCACGCCCTTACCGTCGTGTCCGTATAGACGTTGCCACACCTTTTCTTGATGCTTTGCATTGACCTGCTACGGAGTCATACCGATGCTGCGGTGGCGGGTGTCGTTGTACGTTCGCACCAGGTCCGGAAGGACGTCGATGTAACGCCACGTCTGAAGTTTCGTGAAGTAGTGCCACATGCGCGTCTTCAATGTTCTGTTGAATCGTTCCACGATGCTCGCCTTCGTCTCCGCGTTGTGCGTGGAGAAGTGATGAACGCCGCGTTTCCTAAAGAGAGCCTGAACGGATTTATTCAGAAATTCCATTCCTCGATCCGTCTGCAACGTCTGCGGCCGGTCGTCTGCGAACGCGATTTGCAGCGCCGCGACCAACGACGCAGCTGACTTGCTCGGCACAGGAATGCCTCTGGCTCGTTTCGAAAAGACGTCGATTATCGTGAGGAGAAAGGTCATACCGTCGTTGTCGTCTTTCAACGTCGTCAGGTCGACGAGATCGGCCTGCCACTGTTGATTCATACCGCCCACGATGATGCATCGTCTCTTGAAACGCCGTCTCGCCGGCTTGTGTAAGCTGTAGGCGTCCTGTTCCGACAACCATTGCGCGACTATTTTCCGAGGCGCGTGCGTGACGCGTCGCAAGGCATTGACTCCGCCGTAACTGCCTACCCGATTCGGGTCGAAGTAGACCTCCTTCAGTCTCTTCGACGTCATTAAAACAGAAGTTCCGATGCGTTGACGGTGACGTCGACGACTCCGGAGTACTGACGAACGACGAGGAGTGCGCTGACGTATAGTAGGACGCACGTTATCGCTCCCACAACGGTAGCGACTGAACAACAGTCTAGTAACGAAGAAGCCATAGGTCGAATAACGCCCATTGTACAAGAATGTGGGCTATACCGTCGGCGAGTGCGTAAAGTCCAACGAAAAATATCTAAGCGACGACGGAACGGTACGCGTCCTGTGGATCCAACGACATGAGTGCGTTACGGCTACGATATAATCTCCTTATAAATCATCCCAACTCATCAATTCGGGGGGTGGCGTAGGTAGGGAATGTTTCATTCGACGTTCAAGGGGTGACCAGCTTAAATATCGTCGTTGTCGTCGTGGTGTAGGCTCTCCTGGCAGCGTTACCGACCAACTCCATGGGTATGTTGATGACGCGGAGTTGCCGTGCGAACGACTGCCAACTCGTTAGATCGTCGGTCTTTCTCTTACGCAACAGATCGTGAACGAGATCCACCGCGTTACTTCCGGCAACCGGGACACCCTCGTGTATGAGTTCGCCACGATCGTTCCACGCGACGTTTCTTTTGAGATGTTCCATGAAACGTCTGGCTTTGGCCTGCAGACTCTTGGGAACGGTGTTCACCACGTCGGCTTCCATACTAGAAGCTTCTTCGGGTTCCGTCCCCGCCTCCTTCCCTACCGCGATCACGCGTACCGGTTCATTGACGCGTTTATCGACCAGGAAGTTGTACCGCTGCAACACCTGATTATACAGCGTGATCTTGGTCCCGTCGTCGAGGTCCTTTCTATCGAGTATGGTCTTCATCTCGTCATCGAGGGCTTGCACCTTCTTGCCTACGGTGTCCGTTGGTGGCGGTGGCGAACGCAACGTGTCCAACAGCCGCATATCAACCAAGGCCATCTTGCGTGCGTGTTCCATGCGTCTACTTCTTGAGCAACACCTCGCGAAGCAAGGGTAGAAAGGCAGAACTTGCCAACGGCGCTAGGAAGGCCGATAGGAAACCTCCGCTCTGCCCCTCGGCGACTTGCTGTTGCAACAAGAGGCGTCTTCTTTTGGCGGCCGGCGTTCGTCTCTGAGACAACTAGCGTAAGTTCGTCCTGTATTTACTCAAACGACGCCTCTGTAATTCGGTCAACGGAATGTTCTTCTTTAGTATGTTGTAGGCACACTCGGCCAGCACGCACAGCAGATCGGCGTCGGCGTTGGCGATGATGGCCCTTCTCAGTTTGGCACTCTTGCACCTGTTCAGAGCCTGTATGCACAAAATGTGTCTCTTCACCAGAGCAGACATGGTGCGAATGAAGAGACGATTCACGCGTTGGATCTTTTTATACCTTCGGCTGGTACACGTACTGCACGTCGTCGTCGTCGTCGTCTTTCGTCACCTCGCATCCGTACGCTTTCAGATACTTGTCGTAACTGAACCCGGGGGCTACGTAGTTGGTCATGTCTAGGAATTTCAGCTGATCCGTCGAAAGACACATGAAAGTGTTGTTGCGCTTGATGACGAAAAACGATCCGACACCCTCGTTCTCTTCTTCCTCTTGATTCCTCTCTTCTTGTTCCTCTGTCTTTGCCGTGGACAGAAGTAGGGTACGAGGAACTGTTTGACGACATTGAGATCGTACTGACCATAATTGAACCCGATTACAGGTAACTGACGCATCCATCCATACAGTTGTCACATCAGCTTTTTGTATGGATTTTTTGTACGTCGAGATTTCTTGTTGTTGGCTGCTCGCGTAGTCTCCTCTTGTTCTTCCCATTTCGTCATTGCTTCTGCGAGTTGTTCCAACACGTTCTCGTACGAGTTTTTGATGCTGTCGTACGCGGCGTCACTCATCGATATCAGAATGGCCATCATGTCGATCACCAACTTGTTGGTATCTCCGTTCGTGACGAGACATTTCACTCGCTCGTGTCCTGGTACGTTTGACGCCACGCTGACGCTCAGCGGAACGTGACGTGCAACCCAGTGAACGTGGTCGCTGTCAGACGGAAGTTGTTCGGTGTCGAACCAACACTCGAAATCAAAAGTGGCTCGGTACGGGTAGTACCGCAACGATTCGACCACTCAGATGTTCTCGTCGTCCAGTCGTTCGAATATCGACGGAGTCGAATGGTACACGCCGCCGGGAAAGACTCGACACACATCTCCCGTACACGTGCTCTCGTGCTGACGTAACTGCCATGCGTGTATCCACAACGAGTTGCATTTCCGACATCTGTATGAGTGACAATACATGCGCACATCCTGGATGAAGGAGAAATGCGTCTCGTGAAGGTTGAGGTAGAGCGTGGTAGGATATTTACAGACCGATCGACGGACGAGTTCGGCAGTTGGCCGTTTGTCCTCCCCGTCCGGTTTGACGAGACTGTACATGCACACGTTCGTCTGGAACGTCGTCCCTACTCGATAGATGTCTTTCATCGTGACCCCGGCAAAATTTTCTATGAGTCCGTCTTCACTGCCGCTTCCAGTCGATTTCGATCGCATCCTCGATGCAGGGCCAGACACCGGAAGAGACACAGGTTATCGCCGTATCTCTTGTTATAGGTGGGATCCTTTGCCAGACCTATGACGGCTTTGTTCTTCTTGATGTAGACTGGAAGAGGGATCATGTTTGCACATCCTATCGAATGATCAATGATGCAGTTAACGAAGAAGGTGACATTGGTCACGAGTTCGCACACCCAGGCAGAATCCGGTCTTTGATTGATGGCCCACTACAAGACGTCGGTTTCTCGGATGCGTTCGAGAAAGTCGTCAAAATCCTCGCTGTTGGTGATGAGACTGGGTTCGTCCAGGTATCGTCCACAGCAATTGCACGAGGAGTGATAGTACTTATATCGTCCCGTGTTCTTGTTCCTCAGCACGAATCCGTGACTGAGGTTAATCTTGAAGGCGTTGGTCTGTTCCAGGTACATTTTCTTCAAAGACTTCTCTAGAACGGTCGTGTCTAGCGTGGTTAATCTGTAATCGTACCTGCACTGGAGAGGTCCCCTCGACACGCGTGTCCTTATGGTCGACCAATGCGCTCGAACGACATCTAGCAGTTGCGTCGACAGGTTGTCGGCGAAGGGAAGTCGAGCGGGTGGGTCGACGGGATCTTCGTCGGTAACTAGCGGGTGATGGGGTGTGGTGTCTTCCGCGTTTGATCTCTTCGGTGGTGGTGGTGGTTTGGTACACGTGTGTCTGGTCAGGTTGTCGCGTCTATTGAAATTCCTTCCGCATTTCGTACACGTGTAGACGGTGCTGGTCTTTTTTTTAAGACGACATGCTGTTCTTATGTGATGCTGTAGATTGTCCCATCTTTCGAACGTCGCATCACATTTACACGAGTATTTCGTTTTCGGTGGCACCGTTTCTGATGGTGCTATCGAATAAGAATGCTCGTTCACAGACGGTGTCGAATGACTCTCTACGTGACGTCGTAGCTCTGCATACGTATCGAGTGCGAGTCCGCAGTGGCGACATAGATGACGTTTCATGTTGCTGCTGACGCATCTACAACTGAGAGACATTGACTCTCGTTATAACATATATATGATGGTGAATATTCAGGACCGTTCATTATTTATTAAATATTCGAAGGACCGTTATTTGATATACAGATGGCACCACACAGGACCGTACGGTGGCAACATAGGACGTACTGCGAGTTCCTTCACCACAGAGGGCACCACTCTATCTATGCAGGACCGTACGGTGGTGACATCGGACGGACTGCGAGTTCCTTCACCACAGACGGCACCACTCTATCTATGCAGGACCGTAAGGTGGCGACATCGGACGGACTGCGAGTTCCTTCACCACAGAGGGCACCACTCTAATCTATGCCTTTATGAAGGCACGATAAAGAGTCTACGAAGGACCGTTCATTTCTATGATGATGACTACGGGATGAAGGACTGACAACACGCACCATTTTTATTATGTTGTAATCATACATCTACGATTCGACTTATACATAATGATGATGTCATGCTGGGTTTGCGGGTCTTTACGACCTCGACAGTGACCCCTAGCTTACGATCGGTTATCGATATGGAAGCGGCTAGTAGATGAATAACTTGTGGGTTGTTAACCGCGACAGAGGTTACGTAGGTAATGTTGATGATTATATGTCTTTTCCGCAGATATGTATAACAACATAATAAAAAAACAGTCTCGACTCTTTACCTTTTCAGGTTATATATTCAACTATGAATGTTCATTTCAACAGTAGTTATATATTCATCTACGAATGTTCATTTCTACAGTGGTTATATATTCAACTATGAATGTTCATTTCAACAGTGGTTATATTCGTTTCTACAGCGGTTATATATCCAACTACGAAATGTTCATTTCAACTGCGGATGGATAAGTCGAATTTGACGTCGAATCTCCTTCTGCCACTCCGTCGACATTATAGTGGCAGTGACGTCATGACACATGTCATGAGTGATCGTCTCGAGAGACAAAAGACTGCTTCGACATGCGAATATGATTGTGTGGCCTATGATCTCTTCAAAGATGACGTCACAGACATCCGGTGTCATGTCATCGTCTGGTGTGTCTGGTTTGAATATTGCCACTTTCTCGTGAGGCGACACGATAACGCTGGCGTTAGGTAAGACGTACAGCATCGGCGCTGGAGATGTTGATTCACGCTCCGTCGTCGGAGGCGACTCGGGACTGTCGTCTTCCGACCAAGTCGGCGGAAAGCCCTCCGTGTACGAAGGTACTTCCGACGTTGCCGGTGACACCCAACCTGGCGTTTTTTGTTTCACCGCCAATATCCGTGAGGTGTCACCGTCATCGTCCGACGCCGCTCTCTTGTATGCCTTCTTTATATGGTGCAAACCTTTGCCGCTCTATTGAACAGAAAGATTAGTTTATACGTGCACCAAATCGTTCAATTAACACCTCTCTCACCTTGTCTTTCACGCGTTCTCGCCACTGCAGGGTCCCACACTTTGTGATTACTTCTATACTTAACCACCGCAAGACATGCAAGATCGTAGCGGATGAGGGTATGTAATCATCGTTCTCTGAGTCTAAATTCATTACACGACTCACCTCATCGCACGCATACTGGACAGCAGCGTTCTCTACAGCTATGTTAAATTTCTGTTCGATAACCATGGATTCGCCACGATCGACTATCCTATCTATTTTGTGCAGCGTCATCGTCATGTCCACACCGCTGCTGCTGCTGCTGCTTATGAATACAACATCGGGTCTATCCTCCTCCTCCTCCTCCTCGTCATCTGTTATCACAATGAGTGATGGCAATGAACAACTGTCCGTCGAGGAAGAGGAGAATAAATCTTTGCAACTATTATCGTTTAACCATTTCCTTTCCTTCACTTTTCCGTCGACAACACCACTGTCTGCAGCAACAGCAGCAGCGGCAGCTCCACTGTCTGCAACAGCAGCCGCAGCATCGTCCTGTCAACAAAGTTATGACATCAATCTCTGCCACATTTAATTTACGTACTCTTTGGTCACGCGTTTCCTAATGGTAACCACGACCTGACTGCCTCGCAGCATTGACATCGCCTCGTAGCGTTCGTCGTCTGTCTCCAGCGACACGTAATCATTTGCGGTGAACCCTAGAATTTTGACCGCGTTTTTCGTCAAAACAGGTACACCAACATTCACTGCCAATACGGTCTGTCATGAGGAGGCGCAGAGCGAATCTGTACACGCATCCACGTTGGTATCCGTGCACGGGACAGACGTGACCGTTTCCTTTCTCGCTGACTCGTTTGGGGCATTTCGAACACGCTGCGTAAAAAACGTATTTATCTTGTACGCTGCATGCTGTTATGACTAACGGACGTTTAAACACATAGCGGCCAGCGCTTACCTCGTGTTGCAGTTTCGTCAAAGTCATCTCGGCATCGTTCTGTTGTGAGGCGGCCATCTTCGTGTTCGGATAGAGACAATCAGAACAATTGTAATGGCCTGCCTAATACTCCTGCCTCTATATAGTCCTCCTGTCGACTGTTATTGCGCAGTTTTGCTTGGTTCGTTGCCCGTTGAACAGCGCGTGATGTTTTCGCTATTGTCGTCGTATTGCGCAGTTTTGCTTGGCTCGTTGCCCGTTGAACAGCGCGTAATGTTTTCGCTATTGCCGTCGAGTGTCGACCGGTGCACTGTTATTGCGCAGTTCTCCAGGTGCCTGGTTGCAATCTCGTAAACAGCAGTGCGTCCGCGTGATTCACCCTCTTTTTTTCACTCCACCCGCGTTACATCAGACCCTCTTTTTGGTGTCTGGTGCGTTCGAATGAACTCTCTTAGTCGCATAAGTATCTGCCCGAGCATATTCTGTCCCGCTCGACCATCGTAGGTCAACGCACCCCAAAAACCCTTTTTACTTTTTACCCATTCCATCAATTCGCTTTCTCCTGTATCTAACAGTCGTTTCCGTAAGTGTCGATCACGGAATTTCACGGCTACTAGTGCGTACATCACGACATATCTCTGTCTGTTCCATTCCTCTCGTAAATGCGCCTTCTGTCGAATGCTCTTGTTCAGGTATTTAGCCTGCAGACCGGTGTGCGTGGCTACCATCTTTTCTGCCGTTTTCCAGTCGTTATTATGCACACATTTCTTCCACTGATAAGCGCTTTCAACGGTGTGAAATTCTCTATTCCACACGCGTATTCTACACGCATAAAAATTAGACAGATAGCTATTACCGCCTCTGAAGTGAATCGGGCGATTCATGCTTGTATTATGATGTTAAAATGTACATTTACTGCGTTATATGCCTTGCACTACGAGTGCTGTTCACCTCGGTTTTTTGTCTGCTTGACAGATGGTCGCTGCTTCTGTTAACTGACAGCTCTCTGATATGACGAGTTCGCCATTGTTCTCGAGGTTATCAACAATATTTCCTCTCTCTATATAAGGCTTCTCGTCATACTCCCATCATCGCTGCCACAATGTTGTTCTCCTGCTACCTTTTGATATTGACACACGAGGGGGCGCTCGGGCTACCCAGAAGGTTGTGAGGCTGCCCGCGCAGTTAAAATTAAAATAATAAAAAAAATTAAAATTAAATTCAGTCGCCAGGGGGCCCTCTAGACGGTTAGGGTTAGCTCCAGTCGCTAGGGGGCACTTATGGTACCCAGAAGGCTCTGGATGTGCGCGCACAACCGGAAGCGGAAGTAATTCGTGAACGTGGCCTCCTGATCGCTGGGTGAAAACTAATTCTCTACTACTAGCGATGGTCTAATGGTTAGAGCACCCGCCTGTCGATCGAGAGGACGGTGGTCTAATGGTTAGAGCACCCGCCTGTCGATCGAGAGGACGGTGGTCTAATGGTTAGAGCACCCGCCTGTCGATCGAGAGGACGGTGGTCTAATGGTTAGAGCACCCGCCTGTCGATCGAGAGGACGGTGGTCTAATGGTTAGAGCACCCGCCTGTCGATCGAGAGGACGGTGGTCTAATGGTTAGAGCACCCGCCTGTCGATCGAGAGGACAGTGGTTCGAATCCACCTCCGCCGTTTCGAAGCTTGGGCAATTTCGTTCACCCCATTTGCCCGTGTCTTTCGGAAGAGACGTTAAAAGCCGTTGGTCCAAACTCCTGCGTTAGCTCAACATTAGGCTGTTTGGAGTATAACTACTTGAGACTTGAGTGCATATAAACAGCGCCGCGCACTGCCATCGCTATAGGGGTAAGACCACAGTTGATCTTCCTGTTTATTGTTTCACGAATGTAGGGCGTATTCAATTTTGATATGTGAATTTAAACAATTCATACGACTCGATGTGACATAAATGCAATTGGGCAGGCACATTCACAGGTTTCTTTGTAGAAGCTATTGGCTGTAAAATAGTGCATTTTTAGAGATTAACAGGCGGAGGGATTTATGGGAAATTATTTTCTGCTATGGGCCACGTGGGCGCATGAATACATGGGTATTTATACCCTGCTGATGCTTAATGGCAGAACACTGAGCTCGTTTGCTACAGGAACACACAAAGAGTGATTGTTGGTAAAGGTCATTTAATAATTGTACCAAAAGAAAATAATATGAATCAGTGAAAAGTAGCTTGGCAGCTAGCACAAACATGCTCATCAAGAAAAATACAATAAAATACAATACATGTATATCAAATGAGATATCGCCTAATTGCCAATACAAAGTTGCTCATTGATTTTTGTAAAAAAAATTGAGGGGCATCGCACGTCGGGGCGTTTTAAAAGAGCTGGAGGTATGTGATTTTGACAAAACTTGATCAGCATGTCAATGAGACGATGGCGGTTGTTGTGAAGAAGTTGAAGAATTGTTAGTGATCGTGTTTTCTTATAATCAGACAAAACGTTAACATGGCCACCAATGCAATTTTATACTGTGGTCTGACCCCTATAGTCTCGATACCAATCATAGCCTCGATTTACAGCAACAGCGCTCAAAATCACACAATATATTTATGTACGTGAAAATAATCACACACGTTATTCCATTTTAGTTATACTATGTATACTAATAATTAATTTTTATTGGAAAACATTATGTATTACTAACGCAAACCACTCTAGCAACAACGCGGAAAATTTACTATGCATATATGCGTAATAAAAAAAATCATTTATTAAACTAATTACTTATCACCTATGTATTTTAAGTGCCTCTTAATGGAGTTTGTCCAGAAATACGGCGCTATAGAAGTTTACTTTCTTCATATATGTCGTGACTATGTTGGTATGGCAGCTGTTGAACCATCTGTGCAGATGAATCCAACTCATGCCCTTGATTCAGGGAGAACGTGACCAGTGTGTCCCGGATTGAATAGGCTACAGCATTGGTGTTTTGTCTGCTTGAAAAAAATCAGTGCGCCACAGTAGGTTCAGAATTGGCATACGAGCTTCCAGATTGTTTATGCGTCTGAAATCGACTCCAGATTAAAGCAGTTTGAGTCTTTAAAACGAGACACGTAATCAAGCGGCGCCATCTAACGGATTCATAATGAAACTGTACACACTCGGAGTTCCGCATTCACGTGAGTGCAAAACAAATGAAGTAACAAACGTTACTAGCTAAACTCGTGGGGTCAAGTCGACAGGGGTCAAATGCAATTCGATCAAAATCTGCGAGAAAGTAAAGCCGATGTTGAACAGATGAATAGTTTTAGTTTTCAGTGTAGGGGAAGTACGAGGATGAAGGAACTCGAGGTGGAGTTAGAACAGCTGAGGCTGCTCGTTGTGGCAGTGGTGGGAAGGGAGCAGGTGGGTTGCGCCAGTGGTTCTGGTGGGGAGACAGTAGACGATAAAGTGGGGGCGGACGACGAGAGAGATGCCTAGGAGGAGGCTGAGGGGAGGTAAGGTGACAGATCGTAGGGAGACAGGGCGTAACGAGACGGGACGTAGGAAGACAAGATGTAAGGAGACAGGACGAAAGGAGACGAGAAGGAAAGAAATGGGAGGGAAGACAAATGGATCGAAGGAAAGGGGAGTGGGGGAGACAGTAGCGAAGGAGTCGGGGGGTAAGGAGACGATAGTTAAGGCGACGGGGCGCAAGTTAGCCAGGCGACGGGAGGGAAAGGTGACAGGTTGATGAGTGAGAGAGAGCCTGACAACAGTCTGCCACCAAGTGACAAGACTATAGGACAAAATGTGATGGAGGGGATCTATCGGAAGAGCTATTCCGAGGCAGTGATAGAGGGGGTGAGAAAGAGAGCGAGGGTATTTGTGGGGGATTCAATAGTTCAATAGACCGACAGAGTCTTAAACAAGGGAGATGACGTGGTAGTTTGCTTGCCTGGGGCCAAAATAGAGGCGATAACTGAGAGGGTAGAAAATATCGTGGGTTCGGGCAAGGGTGGATCTGTTTTAGTACATGTAGGGACAAATAACATAGAAAGGGAGGGTACAACTGCCATAGTTAGGAAATACAGGAATTGGGTCAGAACACTAAAACAGACGAGGGTTGAGCAGGTAATACTGTCAGGGATTTTACCAGTAATAGGAAGGAGGGGTCATAGATATCGAAATTGCCGGGGGATAGCAATTAACATACTGGTCGAGAAGTCATGTAGGGAAGAGGAAGTTGGTTGTGTGGATATGTGGGGAAGTTTTGTTGGAAAGGCGGATATGTACATGAAGGACGGGCTTCATCTAAGTGGAATGGGGGCAGCGGTATTTGCGGATGGTCTCTCAGTATGGGTAGCATATCAAATATTTTTGGTAGTAAACACTATTTAAACTAGAAGCGCAAGAGGCCACTAGTACAGATAAACCAATAACATAATGTCCGAAAAACATGTCTGAAGCAGGTCATAGATGCGTGTGTTTAAATGCTAGGAGTATAGTAAATAAGAAAAACGAATTAAACATTATGGTAGAAGATATTGACCGTCACATAATTGGTATAACCGAATCACGGGCCAACACAGACATAACAGATGCTGAATTAGGATTGACAGGATAAGTAATGTTTAGGAGAGATCGAATAGGAAGAATGGGAGGGGGAGTTATTTTATATATGTTAAAGAATCTATTCAGGCTTATGAAATAAAATTAGAAAGCAAAGCAGATTACGATGAAGCTGTTTGGTGCAAAATAGTTTCAGGAAATAAAAAATTTACTATTGGATTAGTTTACCGAAGTCCAAACATAAATGAAGAGGATAAAAAAAAATACAAAATGCTATAAATGAAGTTAGTAAAGGGGAATGTATCATAATTTTAACCATGGACACACACAATGGAAATCTCTAGAGAGTACAGGGGGTGAGGACCAATAATTTCTATTTTTAATTCAGGATAGCTTCCTTACCCAGCACATGCTAGAACCAACCAGGGGAGAAAATGTATTATATATAGTTTTATCATCACAAAAAGAATTAGTGTACAATGTAAAAATACATGAACCATTGGGTAACAGTGACCACAATCAAATACATTTTGACATCAATGTAAAATCAGAAAGTAAAAAATAAAAAAACGTATAGGAGAAATTTCCACAAAGGTAACTATAAAGATATGAGAAAATACTTAGCAAAGCTTGATTGGAATTACATGCTGATGAATAAGACAGCAATTGAATGTTGGAATATTCTAAAATATGAAATTGAGAATATCATCGATAATTTTTTCCCTTGAAAAAACAAAAAAAACGGTCTAGAAAGAAACACATAGGACATGGAAACATGGACGAAGAATACAAAATGGGGGATGCTGTACTAGGTAGAACCACACAAGAAAAGGACTTAGGAGTAACATTTAGTGCTGACATGAAAGTTTCAGAGCAATGTGGGATTGCTGCTTCAAAAGGAAATCTAATTCTAGGGCTAATTAGGAGGACTATCATGTATAAGGAGAAACAGCTAATTGTACCCCTGTACAAAGCAATAGTTAGACCATATTTGGAATATTTTATTCAAGCATGGAGGCCATATCGTAAAAAGACATAGACAAGCTAGAAAGAATACAGCGAAGAGCAACTAAAATGATTCCAGAATTGAGAGACCTTAGTAACGAAAGTCGCTTATTACAATGTGATTTGACAACACTAGAAACCAGCCAGGAGACTAAGAGGAGACCAAATAGAAGTGTTTAAAATAGTGAATGGTTATGAGAATGTTGATAGGAATATGTTCTTCAAACTTAAAGAAGGCAGTAGAACCAGAGGACACAAAGCAGCATTAGTTAAGGAGCAGTGTAGGTTGGACATGAGAAAGTACTCTTTCTAACAGAGGGTGATAAATGAATGGAACAACCTACCAAATGATTGTGTTAATGCTAGTAGTGTGAATATGTTTAAAAATAGAATTGACAGATATATGATAACAGCTGGCTACACATAAATGAGAAAATTGTTGGACTCTCGATAAGCCAATGGCTTCCTTGTCCACTTGCCATCTGGAACGTATTGTTTGGGATGGCAATCTTGTTAAATCTTGTTACACGGCATAACGTAATATGGGGCCTTTTATACTTTGCATTCACATTTCTCTGTTAGACAACAGCTGGACAAACATATTCGTTTTCTTTACCAGCAATGTTATTAAGAACAGAGCACGTCGCAAAAAGGTTACACCTTGGCCGTGGTGACGACGCCGTAGACCTATGCTAACACGAAATGTAAAGGTAGGCCTATATCTTTATACATGACTGTAGCCGGTCCTTAGAACCACTCAAAGCGATTTACACTTCATCGCAAAAGCTTGAATTACCTTTGGCTGGGTAGCATTGCAGACGAGTCGGTGTTTTTTTCACATAAGGTACATTTAACCAAATAATTTGTTGATTAAAAAATCACCCAACTGTTGTCAGTCTTCATTTTACAACTAAAACGGTAGTAATCATGATGCAAATTACAGTATGCCCCCTCCCCCGTCGGAAGGCCGTCCGTTTGTCTGTCTATTGGGGAGGTGGGGGGGGGGCGGTTGTTACTACAACGGCCATCGATATGATGTCAGGCAGCGGTTCAGTCGCACCGTCGTCGGTGCCGGAAGAAGATGGTATTGGCGCAGTCGTACCGTTGTTTGCGCTATCCCATTTTGTCCGTGCACGACTGGCCCGTTTTGCCTAGGTAAATATCTCAAATGTGATCTCATTTTTCTATATTTTCGTCCAAGCTAAAATAAAACAAAAACTTAATTATTAGTCATTTCCACAAGATGTGGGGGGGGGGTGAAACGTCTTGGTCCCATTCTTTTGCATATCTTGATGGTTTATTTCTGACATTTCTGTTAATCTAGGCTACGCGGAATTTTAGACCACATATATAGTTTTAATTACGTCTGATTCTGAATTTGTAATTTTGTTGGTGCCTCATATATAATAATCAGTACAAAAATTCACTGTATATTACGTTTTCAGTAATTCTATGGCTAAGACAGGCTTCTTATAACTTATACGGAATGTGAAAGATTAAATATACTGGTTTAAGTTCACCTTGTTTGTTAAATCTTCACTTTTATGATTAAAATATTTATATTATTTTGTAGTATTTGCCTGTTTAAATCAATTGTTTAGAATTTTTAAGATAATGTCATCGCTATTCCTATTGTGTATTTCCCCAACAAATGAAAGTACATCAGTCGTTTTCCTTTTTACATGGTTTGCCATGTCTAAATCTTTGTTTTAATCGCAAATTACTTCCAATCCCTAGTTCTAAGCCAACATTTAAATTAGCCATAATACTTCTGATGGCAGGAGACGTTAGTATCAATCCTGGATCTGCCATCAATCATAATATGAGGTTTGCTATCACAGACGTCTGATCGTTTCAGGGTAAGACGGCATCACTTAGTGACTTATTATTTTCGAAAAAGATTGACATTCTTGCATCACTGAAACTTGGCTAAGACCACATGGCACTGCTGCGTGCATAGCTGACATTTCCCCATCTGGTTATACGCTTTATCATCGACTACGTTCAGTTGGAAGAGGTGGTGGCGTTGGCATTTTGTTATCGGACCAATTCAAAGTAAGTTCACGTTCAAGCTCTGATTACTCTACTTTTGAATTCATATGTATTGACATTTCATATTCTTCTTTCTCAGCATATGTTGTATGGCTGCATTGAGGAATGGCTGGAACATTTGGCAACTCTACATTTTAAATTAAAAAATGTTGTGTGATTTTGATCTTCAGTTGGATAAACGTACAGCAGCAACCACTACCTTTGACGATATCCTAACCTCTTTATCCTAACATTTGACTTAAAACAACACATGACTTTCCCTACACACATTTATGGCCACTTAGTGACTTATTATTTTCGAAAAAGATTGACATTCTTGCCATCACTGAAACTTGGCTAAGACCACATGGCACTGCTGCTTGCATAGCTGACATTTCCCCATCTGGTTATACGTTTTATCATCGACTACGTTCAGTTGGAAGAGGTGGTGGCGTTGGCATTTTGTTATCGGACCAATTCAAAGTAAGTTCACGTTCAAGCCCTGATTACTCTACTTTTGAATTCATATGTATTGACATTTCATATTCTTCTTTCTCAGCATATGTTGTATGGCTGCATTGAGGAATGGCTGGAACATTTGGCAACTCTACATTTTAAATAAAAAAATGTTGTGTGATTTTGATCTTCAGTTGGATAAACGTACAGCAGCAACCACTACCTTTGACGATATCCTAACCTCTTTATCCTAACCTTTGACTTAAAACAACACATGACTTTCCCTACACACATTTATGGCCACTGGCTTGACCTCGTGATAACTCGCTCAACACATGACAATATCCAGATGTTTACTGTTTCTTATGGCTTATCGGACCACCACACAATCATTGTTGATGTTAATTAAAAAAAAACTAGTACAATCAAAACACAATGTGTCTTACATAAGATTGACATTGGTGCCTTCGAGGATGATATTCCTAAATCGGGCCTTATCAGAGATCCAAAAGGACACCTGTCCGACGTGTGTGGACAATGCTATCGTGTACTCAAGGCTTTACTCAATAAACAATCCCCCATAACCACCAAATCTGCGTCACAAAAAACCGGCTCCGTGGATGACTCCTGACATTTTACAATATAAAAGGCGTCGTCGTTATCTTGAACGAGTATGGTGCTAATCACGCCCCCCACTCCCCTTTGGATAGATCTTGCTGCCCACTCCCCTTTGGATAGATCACGCTCCCCACTCCCATTTGGATAATATTTATGTAGTGACTTCTTGAATCTTGCAACAGACTGGCTGCTTTGAATGTCATGTGGTAAGCTATTCCATAACTTCAAACCAGACACACTGAAACTGCGTTGATAGTAGGCAGTTCTGGCTTTAGATGGTTTTGGCTGTGAGGCATTTCTGGTATTACAGGAGTGATTATTTGATGTAAAGATATCACACAAATATTGTGGTGCTAGACCATTCATACATTTGTACATAAAACACATTTATGAAAATCCCTTCTTTGTTGTAATGTTAACCAACCTAGCTCTTTGAACATAGCGTTTCTGCTTTGTCGAGGACTAGACCCAGATATGAGCTTACCAGCTCTATATTGTAGTTGCTGGAGTCTGGTTTTGCTTGATATTGAGGCTGAATCATAGACTACATCTCCTTAATTGAAGTAGGGTTTAACTATTGCATTATATAAATGCCTAAGAGTGTCAAATGGTACTATTTTACGAAGATATCATAGGATTCCTATATTGGCTGAGATTTTAGGAATCATGTTATTAATGTGGTCGTCCCATTTGAGATTTGAGTCTATGTCACAGACATAAATAGAACATCCGTTAGTAAAACAAGACCGCTGAGCTCTTATCAACTGACACGTGATACAGTGATGCATGCACGGGCCAGTGACATCCATACTGCTGCAAGGCAAGAACCCACTGGAGGCGCAGTGTTTATACTGCACAGCACACAGTCTTCATCATATATCATACCAGCATCTACTAAATAACTCCGGTTATTGAGTGTAATAAATGTACAATGGGTTAAAATACCTGTCTCACTAATGCGGATGTTAAATAACTATAAAAACATATAGACTGCGGGTGGCAAGCTTATGCCTAAATTATGAATACAGTAAGGCAAGTTTGTAAGATAAAATTGCATTTATTACAGCTTCCTAACTAAACCGCTAAACTAAATTTACTACTAAAATGATACAAAACCAAGCTTCTCAGTCACTGCACAATTTTCACTCCTGGTCTAACTTCAGTACCACCTCAAGGAGTGAGCCTGTACAAATACAAACAGAACAAGTATAAGCTATTTATATATCATAGTGTCCAGTGTAAGATAAGATGATACATAAACATCTATTAAGTACCATAGTTCCAACACATCGGTGCTGTTCACAATATTGTCTGTAAAATACAGTTATCTTATTCAGTACTAACACATAATAACATTAATGTTTACACATAAATACCCTAGCATACATGTTGGTATTAATGTAAATCTAGTACTCTACATGTTTAAACCCCTAATAGCACAAAGTCAACAGTCAATAATGTTGTTTATTTCACATGTGTATTGCCCAAGGCATTGCCTGACTAACCTAGCTGTCATTGTACTGTTGTTTCAAACAAGTCGTGGACACTGTTCAACGCACGGATCTCTAGAGTCTTCATGTGTGCAATAATCTTAGTGTGTCTTCGTGTATATGCCTTCATCCTCACTGTAAGGTATGACCGGATAATTTGTCTTATCAGGGCATACATAGGGTCTATTTCTATTCCAATTACGTTTTAATATAAATATCAGTCAGGCATGTTAAAATAAAATATAACACAACAGGTTAAGCCGTCTTATATCGTAACCAAAACAACAACAATATATTGCAATACGTATCGAGCCAGAGGATGCAACTGTTTCTACCGTGCAATGAAATGCCGGCCAGTGGTCCACGCCTGCTTCAAGGCAGTGAGCTGTCTTGTCGCTCTAGTCTATAGGGGAATGGTACTTGGCTGTTGATACATGTTTGAGTGATTCATTATTGATATGAATTCTAACGTCATCCTTCTTAACAATGGACTGATGGGTGCCAATTAGCATAAATTCGCATTTCTGTACATTAAGACTAAGTCTGTTAATATAAAAATACGGTTTGACTTTACATAGATAATTGTTAATGTTGGATTATAATTCAGCTGAATACTCAGGTTTTGCAGCGGAGTCCATTTCCGTATGGTTTGCAAACATGTTTATATCGCAATATATATATATATATATATATATATATATATATATATATATATATATATATATACATATATATATATATATATATATACATATATATATACATATATATATACATATATATATATACATATATATACATATATATATATACATATATATATATATAATATATATATATATATATATATATATATATACATACATATATATATATATATATATATATATATATATATATATATATATATATATATATATATATATATATATATATATATATATATATATATATATATATATATATATATATATATATATATATATATATATATATATATAAACTGCGCTAGACGACAATCCAACTATCCACACAAATTTATATTTATAATTCACTTCAGAGTATACATTGTTTTTAAAATAAACAATAATTTGAAACAAAGTAACACGGTTCTAATAATTACAGCAAGGCCCACGGTTGGAATACAAGAACCGTGAGAATGATTCTCAAAAGTACCGAAAATTGTTGAAACAGAGGTTGTGATTGCGAAATTATATTTATGCACGCATGACCCATTTACCATTCTGTGATCCATATGTCCTGCTTATACGCAGGTGAACCAACGACAACGACAAATCTATTATCCATCTTAATGTTTAAAGCACACCGTTTTACAACAACAACTTTAACTGAAAGAAAAGTTTCTAACAATTTGGGTGATGTTGATCAACAATATTAAGCCTGGATTGATCTAATCCTGACATGAAACAGTTGCGACACTGCAAGAATAGAGTCAGCAATATGCACCCGGGAGCAACATAAAGTTATTCTCGACAACGTGCACCAGGCGCATTGATGAGAAGTGTCGTCACCGCGTACCCTACGATATAGCACACATCTTGTGACTGCCAATTCCCTCTCACGCCCACATCTTCACGGACTGCCTTCTGTAAATATAGATATCTCAGGTCATTCTCTCTTTCAAAATTTGATTCAAGCTATGATACTCCAACCCGAAAATTGGACGTACAATAGTCACTACCGACATGAAATTCCTCACCACTGGCGCCATTAACCATTTCACCATTGCCACAACTTACATTTCATGTGCAGAATATGCACATCTTTATTTCAGTTGGTAGACACCAAATTGTTGTCCAGAAATCTCTCAATTTCGAATACAAACAATTGTGGATAGTGTTTGCATTGAACATGTGTATAGGAACAAAATAACGTTCGTTTTTGTTTGTAACTATGTTACGTTACATTACTCAACTATGTTACGTTACAGTACTCAACTATGTTACGTTACATTACTCAACTGTGTTACATTACATTACTCAACTATGTTATGTTACTCAACTGCATTTTGCAATGACGTCGTAAACAACAATGACGTCGTAAACAACAATGACGTCATAAACAACAATGACGTCGTAAACAACAATGACGTCGTAAACAACAATGACGTTGCCCAGCCATCCATTCTTTATATCACTCAGCAACTCTTAATTTTCAATTTATAATTTAAGTTGTGGCAATGATGGTATGCTGAGTGGCGCCACTGGTGGGGAGTGTGACCCGAAATTAAATTTGCGACACATGCAGAACTGCCATTAAAATGCATTTTTGCAATAGTTGTTTTTATGTTTTAGTAAAGTTCTGTAATTGTAGTACTATTTATTTAAGAAGTGTGTATATGTAATTGTGTTAACCGTTTCTGCCTTAGATGAAAATAAGTAGGTCAAACCGTGTTTGCGCCCAAAGGGGTGCGCTTTGTCCCACCCTACACTCCGTGTAATACTACATTCGAAAAATGTACGCGAGTTAGTTTTTATGTTAGTGTTACATTATGTTAGTGTTACATTATGTTAGTGTTACATTAGCACCACAGGCGCCACGGATATTGCAGTCAGCAGTACTAGAAATGTACCCGTGCATTTTAATTGACATGTGAGAAATTATTTAATGCAATTATCTAAAATAGGGATTATAATGTCGGCAACTTAATCTCTATTTTGAACATTCTTTTGAACATTCCACCGACGATGTCAGTTGTTCCCACGGAGAGTCTCCATTCACCCTAACTGTTGCCGCTAGATGGCTGTACTATTTTATCACACCGAAGCATTACTGTAAATTGGGTCTAGAGAAAAAATAGTGACCAACCGCCGGCATCAGACCTAGCATACTTTTGCTAATTCTTACTCTGTGCTGCCCTACGACTAACCGATGTTTTATTACTATACCATTTTTGGTGAAAATGAAATGCCAACTTAGGAACTATTTTATGTTATTGGGTTGAATGCTGAGATCAATGGTTTCTAATTAACGTTTCCAAAAATTATAATTTGCACACCAAATAAGGTGTAGTGTTTGGTTCATTCCATTCTGTCCAGCACTGTTTCCTTTATTGGTGACACATTGAAAGCTTTGGCTGTTTTATGCTAATTTTCTCTGCTGTTTGTCCTACGTGTTCTGATTTATCCCACTCAAATTTAATAACTGGCATTGGCAATGAAAATATAACTTCACTGGTAAACACTTAGCTGTGGAACACCCCGCGTGGAGGGCCACTCCCAAGGAGGAACTCCCTGCGTGGAGGGCCACTCCCAGGGAAAAACGACCAGCGTGGAGGGCCACTCCCAAGGAGGAACTCCCCGCGTGGAAGGCCACTCTCAGGAACAAACACCCCGCGTGGAGGACCACTCCCAAGGAGGAACTCCCCGCGTGCAGGGCCACTACCAGGAAAAAGCACTCTTCGTGGAGGGCCACTCCTAGGGTGGAATACCCCGCATGGAAGGCACTCACAGGGAAAAACGCCCCGCGTTGAGGGCAACTCCCAGGGAGGAACACCCCGCATGGAGGGCACTCCCAGGGAAAAAACACCCCACGTGGAGGGCCACTCCAAGGGAGGAACACCCCGCATGGAGGGCACTCCCAGGGAAAAACACCCCGCGTGGAGGGCCACTCCAAGGGAGGAACACCACGCATGGAGGGCACTCCCAGGGAAAAACACCCCGCGTGGAGGGCCACTCCCAGGGAGGATGTTGTCGTAGAGTGTGCGTAAACGTAATGCACGCACTGTAGTCGTACAATGACAGCTCAGTTTAAAACATGCTGATGTATGAGATGATTTTAAGTTGCGTTACCTTTACATATGAGAATGGAGACCTGGAGCGCGACCTCCATCAGCGCAAGATAATCTTTCACGAGCACGAGTTTCCACTCTTCTCCTACGATGTTTCTTATGCCGTCAGTCTTCAATCCGACGCCGACCCCCATTACGACAATGCCGGCCTGTCTAGCCTGCGCCGCCTCGCGCGGACTCAGGCCTCGGTTCAGATTCGACTGCCCTTCGGTGATGAGCAGAAGCGCGTTCTGTTGCGTATAAACACAGAGTATATTGCTACAGCGATTGTTTGAGTGTCTTAAATAACACATATAACCATCATCATATAATAACACTGAAACGAAAGTGTTGACTATTGAATGTGTCTTTTTTAAATGTCCCTCCTCAATTCGATTGATTATAAAGTTTGTTATTCTAAACGTTGGAATAATGACCAAGAGAAAACTAATTCCTATCAGCAGGAAAACACACTCTAGTTGGATACGTGCTATGTGTATATGTGTGCGTGCGTGCGTGTATGGGATGTGTTTGTGATGCGCGCGTGCATTCGTGCGTGCGTTTGTGTGCATGCGTGCGTACGCCTGTGTATGTGCACACACGCACGCACACACGCACGCATTAACACAATCAAGCGAGCATCATATTGGAATCGAAGTGAACCAGACACTAGCCTTGACATCTGGCCGGTCACCGTTTCGACGCCGAAACATGACGTTGCGAGCGTAGCGGATGGCGAGCGCCGTGTTCGTCTTGCCTGGCTGGTAGCGTGCAGTCATGATGGCGTACGACAGTCCTTCCAAGTCGCCCACGTAATCGCCCACGTGGAAGGCCAACCGCGGCTGAGTAGCGAACGTTATCATGCCGAAGCGGACGAAGTCGTGACGGACGCCCACTTCCCGGGCCACGGCATCAACGAACGACAGTGACCGCTTGAAGTTCGACTCGGTGACACCCTGGGACGAATCAAGAACGACGACTACGTCCAAGCGGTTCGCGCATTGACCGCCCGTCTCTGCAAGTGGTACGTAAAGTTTTGCTGGCGTGCCCTTTATATATATATATATATATACATATTATATACATATATATATATATATATATATATATATATATATATATATATATATATATATATATATATATATATATATATATATATATATATATATATATATATATATACACACACATATATAAATATATACATATATACATATATATATATATATATATATATATATATATATATATATATATATATATTATATATATATATATATATATATATATATATATATATATATATATATATATATGTATATATGTATATATGTATATATGTATGTGTATATATGTATTTGTATATATATATATATATATATATATATATATAAACAGCGAGTATGCTGGCTACTACTACTACTACACAAATTACAATAACCACTATCATAAATCATTATAACTACCACTGCAATTAGAACTACTAATATAATTATAATTATAATTACCATTATAATTAAAACTAGAAGTATAATTACTGCTAAAGTCATACCGTGATATCTTGTGAGCGCGTTTCGAGTAACGTATGTGTTGTAGATGTTTCGAGTAACGTATGTGTTGTAGATGTTTCGAGTAACGTATGTGTTGTAGATGTTTTGAGTAACGTATGTGTTGTAGATGTTTCGAGTAACGTATGTGTTGTAGATGTTTCGAGTAACGTATGTGTTGTAGATGTTTCGAGTAACGTATGTGTTGTAGATGTTTCGAGTAACGTATGTGGTGTAGATGTTTCGAGTAACGTATGTGGTGTAGATGCTTCGAGTAACGTATGTGGTGTAGATGTTTCGAGTAACGTATATGGTGTAGATGTTTCGAGTAACGTAAGTGGTGTAGAAGTTTCGAGTAACGTATGAGTTGTAGATGTTTCGAGCAACGCATGTGGTGTGGATATTGCGAGTAACGTATGTGGTGTAGATGTTTCTAGTAACGTATGTGTTGTAGATGTTTCGAGTAACGCATGTGGTGTAGATGTTTCGAGTAACGTATGTGGTGTAGATGTTTCGAGTAACGTTTGTGTTGTAGATATTTCGAGTAACGTATGTGGTGTAGATGTTTCGAGTAACGTATATGTTGTAGATGTTACGAGTAACGTATGTGGTGTAGATGCTACTCCATGAGAAATGTAATCTAACCGAAGACACAAGGACGGATATAACTACTAAAATTAGACTAAACAGTCGCACAGTGGAGAAGTTCACAAGTCCTCGTTGTATTTTCAAATCGATAATTGTTGAGGGACAAAATAATCAAGAACAGACGTAAAGTGAGTTTCTCGTCCGCAGGGGGCCAGTAATCCAAGTTTACCTTGCATGGAGCAAAACGCAGCTATTGGGTTCAGCCTACAGTTGACTTTCCCATTAGTGGCCATGTTAATGTTTTGCATGATTATAAGAAAACGTGACCATAAAAAAGTCTAAGACTTTTTACCTGCCGCTTCCATCATCCCAATGCTGACATGCTCATCGTTTTTTTCCCTCAAAATTATACATTTCTAGCTCTTGCAAAATGCCTATATGTGCGATACCCGTCAATGTTTACCAATATTGGCACGAACTACGGCGCACACGTATCTAGTGGCCAAACAAACCAAAATATCATTCCACCTATTAAAATGATCATCATTTCACTGACAACATCTTCTACCAACAAACCTGGCAATGTCCCTGCTTAAATGCACTTATGTCAGATCATATGATTTTTTTTAAACTTCCAACATCCAAACTTACTACGCCCTACATTCGTCTGTAACACACCAGGAAGTCTAAGGCATGGACTCTATTGTGAATGTGAGACAGTACCGTGCGGTGGCGGCGGGGTGATCTCACATGTAGTACCGCGGTAGCCGGGAATACACAAACACTCGTACTTGTAGTCTCCGTCGATGCACACTCCATCATTGACGCACGGGTTGCTTGCACACTGGTTGGCGGTGTCGAGGGAAGGCAGCGTCACGATCGCTGCAACACGCTCGCCAGTTCAGTCACATGGGCAGCATCATTATAAACAACTATGTTTATATAATAGTATATGAATACAAACAGTTGTATGCAAGCAAACATGGCATCTAACGGCTGAGATATAAAACTACTTAACTTTAACTTTTGAGGTTCAACAACGCAATAAACATCTTATTATAAAACAATGTTTGCTAAATAACTTATATATATACATATACCAGCAATGCGATATCTACGTTACAATGTTTTTTGTATGTTTGGTATAATAATCTGGGTTGCAAAATATTAAATAAATAACATTCTAAAACAAAGCAAAAATAGTTTAGCAATCATCTATTTTATTGTGTTACGTAATATATTGTAGACCTAAAATATCAATGCACATTTTGTTGAAGAAATGCTTGCAACTGGACAAACTTCTAATAATTATGAAACTACGTTGTCTATGTTAATTTGCATGCCACTGTAGACCAAACAAGTATCAAACCAAATATAAAATTCAAGCATCTACATATAGATCCGATTGATGTCATGACCTACAGTTGTGTGCATATGACTAGGTTGTTTTACCGCGAGCTCCCATCTAGCATTTGATATCTTCGAGCTCTGGTCACTGCAGTTATTTACCTTCTTCTCACCCTTTCTTTTGCTTCTGTTTTTCATAGACACTGTTCAAAACCCCTGGTACGCATATCATACACAACGTGATTGAGATCATGATGCCGATAACAGATCCACTACCAATCCTAGAAGTGCTAAGCAAACTTAAGATTAATCCAAGCGCAGACATATTTAAGTCTGTGAAATTGTTCACTGGTGACACATGACATGCGTGTGATGTTAGTGGAAGGAGACACCCGCTGCCGCTCGATGTCCCCGGATCGGGCGAATCTGTAAAATAAATGTCAACTTCCAAATAGGATGGTGTCGCGTCAAATGCATGTCAACGGACAAAAGGTGTACTATGTTTACCAATCAGTACTCTGGAGCCAGTCGGATTGTCGCTATTCACGTCGCTAGCCCAGATAGGTTTTCGGGAACGTATTAGTTGAGGAACATGTTTCCGGGACCGTTTTTATAGAGCAACAGGTTCCGGGGCCGTGTTGGTACATCAATAGGTTTCCAGGACCGTGTTGGTACATCAATAGGTTTCCGGGATCGTGTTGGTAAATCGATAGGTTTCTGGAACCGCGTTGGTACATCAATAGGTTTCTGGGACCGTGTTAGTACATCAATAGGTTTCCGGGACCGTGTTATGCATAAGATGGACATTTTCGAAATAACATACCGAATATAAAGATAGACGGGATGGATGTAGATAAAGTAGACCATGCTAAGCTTCTTGGTGTTACAATTTCTCATGATTTAACATAGAATAAGCATGTGGAGATCCAATCGATCTAGTCACTGTATATGTAAGAGTGATCTAGTCACTGTATATGTAAGAGTGATCTAGTCACTGTATATGTAAGAGTGATCTAGTCACTGTATATGTAAAAGTGATCTAGTCAATGTATATGTAATATGTAAGTGATCTAGTCACTGTATATGTAAGAGTGATCTAGTCACTGTATATGTAAGAGTGATCTAGTCACTGTATAATTATGTAAGAGTGATCTAGTCACTTTATATGTAAGAGTGATCTAGTCAATGTATATGTAACATGAAGTGATCTAGTCACTGTATATGTAAGAGTGATCTAGTCAATATATATATATATGTAATATGTAAGTGATCTAGTCACTGTATATGTTAGAGTGATCTAGTCACTGTATATGTAAATGATCTGGTCACTGTATTTGTAAGAGTGATCTAGTCACTGTATATGTAAGAGTGATTTAGTCACTGTATATGTAAGAGTGATCTAGTCACTGTATATGTAAGAGTGATATAGTCACTGTATAATTATGTAAGAGTGATCTAGTCACTGTATACGTAAGAGTGATCTAGTCAATATATATGTAATATGTAAGTGATCTAGTCCTGTATATGTTGGAGTGATCTGGTCACTGTATATGTAAATGATCTGGTCACTGTATATGTAAGAGTGATCTAGTCACTGTATATGTAAGAGTGATCTAGTCACTGTATATGTAAGAGTGATCTAGTCACTGTATATGCAAGAGTGATCTAGTCAATATATATGTAATATGTAAGTGATCTAGTCACTGTATATGTAAATGATCTGGTCACTGTATATGTTAGTGTTGTGAGACTTCTACTGGAATATACGTGCCCTGTGTGGCATACCAATTTGCAGAATTACTTTTCTGACAATGTCGAAATGATACAGTAAGAGCCCTAAAATGCATTTTTCCTGGCAAAATATATGATTTAGGTCTACATACATTGAAAGAACAATGAAACATTTCTTACCTGACAAAAGACATAATATTATAGGTCATGATGTAAAGCACAGTATACATTGTCAATAACGTATAGGTATCGAAACTCTCCGATACCATGGGGTTTACAGAACTGTCAATAAATACCATAATAATATTATATCTTCTGCGCCACGTATCATGACAGGGTTTTCATGTTTATAGTATCGTATAATTATTGACTGTTATATGTATTATTTTACTGACTTATAATGATGTGAATCCAACTCAGTTGAGTTGCTAATAAAATTGTCTTTTTATCTTTACAACGGTTCGGTTTGTCTGCAAGCTCTACTGAATTAACGTGTTGACATGTGACATTAGTTTACAATTGCATCAATATAGAAATTGCCACCCCTTGTTCGTATGTTTTTCTTAGATACACATTTATTGCTATAAGCAAGTAGCAATCTACATGACAAGAAGCGCCGTTTCGTCTGATGGCAATGATTGTTTTCGTTTTTCAGTAGTGGCCGTTGCACATTGTCTTCGTGATAATAATCGAAATAAATCTTACGTAAATGTAAGGAAAATTATATTATAATATTTTATTAGTAAAGCTGTATTGTACGGACACACATACTATGACCGTTTTTATAATGGCTTGAATTTGAACAGGTCTTTTGAAATTGTAAAATTATTTTCCATATGATGTCCGTGTGAAGTAGGCCTAAGACAAATTGTCTTAAAGTTTGATAAAGCAGTTATGGCATACATGCTTCTATGTAAGTTCATTGTATATATATATATATATATATATATATATATATATATATATATATATATATATATATATATATATATATATATATATATATATATATATATATATATATATATATATATATGTTTTAATATGCTGGCTTGTTTCAACGGTGGACAAAATGCGTAATCGGCGACAGCAATTATTGAACATTTTGTGCACATTGTCGAACATTTTGTCCATCCAATCGCAATTCATCTGTCGTATCAGCCATGTGCACGAGAAAGCGTCAGCGAGCATAAGAATATCTAAACACATGAAATACCAAAATTAACATTATGTAATTTGCACACGAGGGCAACACCGGGCAAGTTTCCTTTGGCACCGTGGGCCGGGACAGTCGTTGGCAGTAGTGTCATTGTTGTGTGCGACAGCATATGTCGTTGCAGACCCACTCGCAGATAATGCTCACTCGACGCCTTCTGCAATATATACATAGTTCACATTACACATTAGTCCCTGTTTCGAGATTCGAGAACAACTGGCATTCAACAGGGTCACCAATAAAATAATGTGAACCCACGTTACATTTAAACCTTTCAACATTTCAACATGTACACATATTTTCTATAGGCCTACGTGTTTAAAATCCGTTAAGGGAATAATTATGATAACATTGTGAAACAAAGTGTTGCTGTATCGGCGGTGTCGCCCAAGCTAATGTACTCGTGTTAGTACGTCAATATGTTTCCAGGACCGCGTTGGTACATAAATAGGTTTCCGGGACCGTATTGCTACCAGTTCATATTTTCCTCATAAAGAGCAAATGTATGTTAATATTATTCGCGTTGCTGTAACTACGCACGCACACTCACGCATGCTCAAGCACGCACGCTATATCCCCCTCTCTCCCTCCCCACTCTCTCTTTCTGTCTCTCTCGCTCTCTCTCCCTCCCCACTCTCTCTTTCTGTTTCTCTCCCTCTCTCTCCCTCTCCCTCCCTCTCTCTCCCTCCCTCGCTCTCTCAGAAAAAAAATAGCGCTTAGTACAATTAGCCTTGCATGTGTGTTCGCCAGTATCTCACCTTGGCACACGAGACTGGCGACATCTAACGCGACCTCCATCAGTGCGAGATGGTCTCGTACTAGCACGATCTTTCTGTCATCTCGCACGATGTTCCTTATCTCGCTGTCATCTTTCAGTCCGACGCCGATCCCCATGATGGTAATACCGGCCCGTTTGGCCGCCACCGCCTGACGCGGAGCCAGCCGCGGATTCACGTTGGACTTGCTGCCCGTGATCAACAGCAGCACATTCTGTCAATTGAACGCGAATGTTTGTTAGAATATCAAGAAAACAGGTCTACGGGGACGGGATAAGTTGCTACTTGATAGAACTTACCCAGGAAATACAACGCTGACCCACCCTTGAACAAGATCAAGATGGCCTACCTGTAAATAAGACGTAGGTGATCCACCACAAGATGAAAGAAAGTGATCCATCTTTGAACAAGACACAGGGAATAAACCCTTGAACAAGATGAAGGTGATCCACCCTGAACAACAGGGGTGAAATATATAAATAAATTATGTGAATCTGAATCAAAAACTTTCTGAAAGTCGATGTATAAGACATCAATGGTGTTTCGAACACAAATAGTAGTTTTTGTTTAATATTAATGAATGGTTATGAAGATACTGATAGAAATATTTTCTTCAAACTAAGGGAAGACAATATAACTAAAGAGCACGGAGTAGTATTAGCTACTGAAGTACCCGTTCTAAAAAAAAACAAAGAAACAAATTGACAACTATCAGACAAAGGCGGTCGACGCACCGACTGGCTGACCTCTCTAGAGGTCAGTGGTTCCTGGTCCACTTATTACCTGCAACCTGTTCCTTTGAATGACAACCTTCTGAACTCTTGATAACATTAATGGAGACGAAGTGGGATTCTAGCGAGCCATTTTGATGAGGAGAACGAGGCTGCCGACTTCACTATTTCAAACATTTGGTTCTCCGCTATTTTATACATTTTTAAACTTTACAGTGTTTTAGTTTTAAACCAGTGTTACGCAATATAATATTTAAATGTGCTGTTTTATGTAGACAACAACGTCAGTGTCAAGATAAGTATTTTTACATTAAGTTTTATATTTCGACAGTTATGCGTTAACTGACTACTTTTATTATCGCCCATTCTTGTCGCCGGCACAACACATTTTCTTTGCTTCGGTATTTTTAATTAAATGTTATAATTGTATGCTCTTAATATATTTGCTTCTGTAATATTTTAATTATTTAGCATGCGATAATGCACTTATAACTCCTAGTTAACATCTAACAGGCCTAGGAGTCACAATTTAGTGATCAGAGTCGGCCCTGGTCAGCATTTCTAATTAAATAAATTAGTCTTGATGAAGTTGATCCTAGAATTGTGACTTCTTTCCCAGCAGCTGCACTTAGCCTTACCCATCACTGAGCATACAATTATGTATTTTCTCTTCGTGCTGGCCACTTGTTTATTATCTTTGTCTACATTGTTTAAAGAAAAATGCTATTCTTTTGATGAAGATATATACAATACATATAGACACTCTGAAATATTCATCAACAATAGTATATGATTTAGCTTCTCACAAACGTCATCTTTACATCTTTCTTATCTTCGACTATGTACACACAGAAAATGGTCTACAAAATCTGGTTGTAACCCATCATTTAGACTGTCTATCATCCTCCTTCTTGCAGGTGATATCTCAATAAATCCTGGACCAAAAACATTTCAAAACATGCGCTTTGCCACTACTAATGTTCGATCTGTACGTCATAAATCTGCTGCCCTTTCTGATCTGATATTATCTAAACACATAGACATTTTAGCTTTAACAGAAACATGGCTATTAGCATCTGATACATCAGCCTGTCTTGCCGATATTTGCCCAAATGGTTTTTGCCTATACCATCACCCCCGTCGTTCAGGTAGGGGTGGTGGAGTCGCATTCCTAGTACCTAAAATATATAAAGTAGAAATTATTCATACACCTCAATACCAAAGCTTTGAGGTAATTTGTATTGTTATAAAACATTCATCCTTATCTGCTAATTTTATATGCATCTACCGTTCTCCTGCAAGCACAAATACATTCTTTGATGAATTTCCAGATTTCCTTGAAACCACCTTACAATTCCAAGAAGACATTTACATGTTTGGGGATTTCAATATCCACCTTGATCTACCATGTCCAAATACTAGATCATTCATGGATGTCCTTCAAACATATGCATTACATCAACACGTTTCATTTCCTACACACGTTCATAGTCATTGGCTCGACCTGTTTATTACTAGATCTACTTGCACTAACATTAAAGCAATATTCCCTACTGATGGTTTATCAGATCACCTTTGTGTCATTATCGATTTGCGGTTGCAAGTTGGTTCAAGATCTAGAAAAAAAATGATCACATTTCGACCAATAAATAAAATTAACATAAATACCCTTCATGAGGATCTAGCAAACTCTGATCTTTTGATCAAACCTAAATCTACACTATGCGAGCTTGTTAATCAGTACAATGAAACATTAAATAAACTTCTGGATAAACATGCTCCGAAACAAACCAAAAGTGTACAAGTTCGCCCTCCATCACCATGGATGTCTAATGATATAATAGTAGCAAAACGTCGTCGTCGATATCTTGAAAGAATTTGGCGACGAACTCGTTCTCCAATTGATCGATCCCGTTATACTAAACAGCTACATATATGTAATCACATGATGTCAAAAGCAAAGTCTGATTACTATACACATTTTATCACAACAAATTCTGAAAACCCTCGGCAGATGTGGAAATCTGTTAACAAAATTCTACATCGGCAGAAATTAAAAGCACTGCCTGAACATTCTTCATTGGATACATTGTGTAGTTCTTTTTCAAAATACTTTACAGATAAGATTGCTCGTATTCGATCAAATTTTGTCATTAATAATAATGACTATGATTTCCCTGAACCGCCACTTTCTGAAAAAACACTACAGAGTTTCACACCTGCAACTACAAATGAAGTTCTCACCATTATTAAAAAATATCCTAACAAATCGTGTGATCTTGACCCATTTCCAACACTTCTACTAAAAAGCTGTATCGATCAACTCATCTTTCCCATTACTACTATCATAAACCTTTCAATGCAGAGTGGAGTTGTTCCACAGGATTTCAAACAAGCTCTTGTAAATCCTCTTATTAAAAAACAAACTTTGTGCAAAGATGACCTAAGGAATTATCGTCCTATCTCTAATCTCAGCTTTCTGTAAAAAATATTGGAAAAAGTAGTTGCTAATCGCCTTCATGAACATATTTACAACCATCACTTATCAAATGATCTACAGTCTTCATATAAACGATTCCATTCTACTGAAACAGCTCTTCTCAAGATACACAATGATATAGTTGATAACATGGACAATGGCAAAGTCACAGCACTCACTTTACTTGATCTCTCAGCTGCTTTCGATACAATTGATCATTCAATCCTTTTACAACGCCTCCACAGATATTTTGGAATTTCTGGCCCAGCTCTTCGGTGGTTCAAATCATTTTTATCAGACAGATATCAAAGTATTAACATATCTGGCACATTATCTAGCCCACAACATCTACCATTTGGAGTGCCACAAGGATCCGTCCTTGGCCCTGTTCTGTTCAGCTTATATACTACATCGCTCAGCCAAGTTATTGCTAATCGTAATCTCAGTCATCACCTTTATGCTGATGACACACAGGTTTACATATCTCTTTCACAATCAAATGTACAAGAATCTCTTTCGACTTTTAGTGATTGCCTTAATGATATCTTGTCGTGGATGGAATCAAGTAAGCTAAAGCTTAATCCAGATAAAACAGACCTTATTATTATTGGCACTAAACAACAACGAAATAAAGTCATCAACCATTTTCCTGTTAAACTGCTTGGCAGTGATACATTCCCATCAGATACTGTTCGTAATCTAGGTGTTATCTTTGACAGTGATTTCAACTTTCGCCAGCATATCTCTCAAGTATGTAAATCCTGTTTCTATCATATTCGTGATCTTCGTCGAATTCGGCGTCACATATCTATATCTACTGCTAAAACAATATCAACGGCACTAATTAGCAGCCGTCTTGACTATTGCAATTCACTACTAAACAACATTGCTAAAAGAGACTTGGCTAAACTCCAACGAGTACAAAATTGTCTGGCACGTGTGGTTCTCAGGGCGCCTCGGTTTTCACCGTCACTACCACTACTTAAACAGTTACACTGGCTTCCAGTTTCTTATCGAATTAATTTTAAGCTGTCCACTCTTGCATATCGTGCTCTATCTACACAACAACCATTCTACTTGGCTAGTCTCCTGCATCTTTCAAATATCCCTAGGCAGCTAAGATCATCAGTTTCACAACAACTTATTGTACCTAAAACAAAACTTAACTTGGGTAAACGTGCCTTCTCTGTCGCTGCGCCTAGGGTCTGGAATGAACTCCCTATCGCTTTGAAAACATCCGAAACTATTGCTATTTTCCGAAAAAAACTCAAGACATATCTATTCCAAATTGCATTCCCACCATAAATGTTCGGTTGTCCCTCGTTCTGATACTGACTTTTGCGCGTCCTTGTTTACAATTACGCCTACTGATTCTGTTTTGTTGCGCCTCTGAGCTCAGGTTCCTGAGGATATAGGCGCCATAGAAGTCAATTATTATTATTATTATTATTATTATTATTATATTGATGTAAATAAATATAGAACCGCACCGTTGTCGTACACAATGTCACTCGTGTGAATTTGCTCCATGCATGCAGTGAGAAGACTGGTTTGGCTGATATACAAGAAGGAACGAGAAAGGGTATTATTCTTGCGGCGTATGAGACAACGTATATAGCCTGGCCGAGGGGTGAGAATGCTGCGCTTGCCCCATTCTGTCACGTGTGGCCAAGGAGAAAACTTTGAACAAACCGGGCCAGGAGTGCAAAATCACGACAGTGTTGAAACGATTTGTGCTGAATGTGAGCATGTTCAAAATACACCAAAACGTGCACCACTGAATCGACGCGAATGGTCAGCATTGTCCTAGCGAAGACTTCACGTGCAGGTCAGTTTCTTGGAGAGATGTTCGTTGTGGTTGTGCTATGAAGTTATGTGAATGGTTTCTTCCTGTTTAAACTTACTGAGAAGGTCTTTACTGACAGTGGACGGCAGCGACGTTGTACGTGGACAGCAATGACAGAGAACGGTAGTGACGTTGTATGTGGACAGCAATGACAGAGAACGGCAGTGACGTTGTACGTGGACAGCAATGACAGAGAACGACAGTGACGTTGTACGTGGACAGCAATGACAGAGACCGGCAGTGACGTTTTACGTGGAAAGCAATGACAGTGAACGGCAGCGACGTTGTACGTGGACAGCAATGACAGTGAACGGCAGCGACGTTGTACGTGGAAAGCAATGACAGAAAACGGCAGCGACGTTGAACGTGGACAGCAATGACAGAGAACGGCAGTGACGTTGTACGTGGAAAGCAATGACAGAGAACGACAGTGACGTTGTACGTAGACAGCAATGACAGAGAAGGGCAGTGACGTTGCACGTGGACAGGAATGACAGAGAACGGCAGTGACGTTGTACGTGGAAAGCAATGACAGAGAACAGCAGTGACGTTGTACGTTGACAACAATGACAGTGAACGGCAGCGACGTTGTACGTGGACAGCAATGACAGTGAACGACAGTGACGTTGTACGTGGACAGCAATGACAGAGAACGGCAGTGACGTTATACGTCGAAAGTAATGACAGAGAACGGCAGTGACGTTGTACGTGGACAGCAATGACAGTGAACGGCAGCGACGTTGTACATGGACAGCAATGACAGTGAACGGCAGTTACGTTGTACGTGGACAGCAATGAAAGAGAACGGCAGTGACGTTGTACGTGGGCAGCAATGACAGTGAACGGAAGTGACGTTGTACGTGGACAGCGATGACAGTGAACGGCAGTGACGTTATACGTGGACAGCAATGACAGTGAACGGCAGCGACGTTGTACGTGGACAGCAATGACAGTGAACGGCAGTTACGTTGTACGTGGACAGCAATGACAGAGAACGGCAGTGACGTTGTACGTGGGCAGCAATGACAGTGAACGGTAGCGTCGCTGTACGTGGACAGCAATGACGGGGAACGGCAGTGACGTTCTACGTGGAAAGCAATGACAGAGAACGGCAGTGACGTTGTACGTGGACAGCAATGACAGTGAAAGGCAGTGACGTTGTACGTGGACAGCAATGACAGCGAACGGCAGTGCCGTTGGGTGTGGCCAGCAGTGACAGTGGACGGCAGTGACGTTGGATGTGGACAGCAGTGACAGTGGACAGCAGTGACGGTGGGTGTGGACAGCAGTGACAGTGGACGGACAGCAGTGACGTTGGGTGTGGACAACAGTGACATTGGACGGCAGTGACGTTGGATGTGGACAACAGTGGCAATGGACGGCAGTGACGTTGGACAGCAATGACAGTGGACGACAGTGACGTTGGGTGTGGACAACAGTGGCAGTGGACGGCAGTGATGTTGGACGTGGACAGCAATGACAGAGGACGGTAGTGACGTTGTACGTGGACAGCAATGACAGTGAACGGCAGCGACGTTGTACGTGGGAAGCAATGACAGAGAACGACAGTGCCGTTGTACGTGGACAGCAATGACAGAGAACGGCAGCGACGTTGTACGTGGACAGCAATGACGGGGAACGGCAGTGACGTTGTACGAGGAAAGCAATGACAGAGAACGGTAGTGACGTTGTACGTGGACAGCAATGACAGTGAACGGCAGCGACGTTGTACGTGGACAGCACTGACAGTGAACGGCAGTGACGTTGGGTGTGGACGGCAGTGACGTTGGATGTGGACAGCAATGACAGTGGACAGCAGTGACGGTGGGTGTGGACAGCAATGACAGTGGACGGCAGTGACGTTGGGTGTGGACAGCAGTGACATTGGACGGAAGTGACGTTGGATGTGGACAACAGTGGCAGTGGACGGCAGTGATGTTGGACGTGGACAGCAATGACAGTGGACGGCACTGACGTTGGGTGTGGACAGAAGTGACATTGGACGGCAGTGACGTTCGGTGTGGACAACAGTGGCAGTGGACGGCAGTGACGTTGGACGTGGAAAGCAGTGACAGTGGACGGCAGCGACGTTGGGTGTTGACAGCAGTGAGAGTGGACGGCAGTGATGTTGGGTGTTGACAACAGTGAGAGTGAACGGCAGTGACGTTGGATGTGGACAACAGTGGTAGTGGACGGCAGTGACCTTGGACGTGAACAGCAATGACAGTGGCCGGCAGCGACGTTGGGTGTGGACAGCAGTGACAGTGGACGGCATTGACGTTGTGTGTAGACAGCAGTGACGTTGGATGTGGACAGCACTGACAGTGGACGGCAGTGACGTTGGGTGTGGACAGCAGCGACAGTGGACGGCAGTGACGTTGGATGTGGACAACAGTAACAGTGGACGGCAGTGACGTTGGGTGTGGACAACAGTGACATTGGACAGCAGTGACGTTGGATGTGGACAGCAATGACAGTGGACGGCAGTGTCGTTGGGTGTGGACAACAGCGGCAGTGGACTGCAGTGACGTTGAACGTTGACAGCAATGACAGTGAACGGCAGCGACGTTGTACGTGGACAGCAATGACAGTGAACGACAGTGACGTTGTACGTGGACAGCAATGACATAGAACAGCAGTGACGTTGTACGTTGACAGCAATGACAGTGAACGGCAGCGACGTTGTACGTGGACAGCAATGACAGTCAACGACAGTGACGTTGTACGTGGACAGCAATGACAGAGAACAGCAGTGACGTTGTACATTGACAGCAATGACAGTGAACGGCAGTGACGTTGGGTGTGGACAACAGTGACATTGGACAGCAGTGACGTTGGATGTGGACAGCAATGACAGTGGACGGCAGTGTCGTTGGGTGTGGACAACAGTGGCAGTGGACGGCAGTGACGTTGGACGTTGACAGCAATGACAGAGAACGGCAGTGACGTTGTACGTGGACAGCAATGACAGCGAACGGCAGCAACGTTGTACGTGGACAGCAATGACAGTGAACGGCAGTGACGTTGTACGTGGACAGCAATGACAGAGAACGGCAGTGACGTTGTACGTGGGCAGCAATGACAGTGAACGGCAGTGACGTTGTACGTGGACAGCGATGACAATGAACGGCAGTGACGTTATACGTGCACAGCAATGAGAGAGAACGGCAGTGACGTTGTACGTGGACAGCAATGACAGAGAACGGCAGTGACGTTGTACGTGGACAGCAATGACAGTGAACGGCAACGACGTTGGATGTGGACAGCAGTGGCAGTGGACGGCAGTGACGTTGGGTGTGGACAGCAGTGACAGTGGGCGGCAATGACGTTGTGTGTAGACAACAGTGACATTGGACAGCAGTGACGTTGGATGTGGACAGCACTGACAGTGGACGGCAGTGACGTTGGGTGTGGACAGCAGCGACAGTGGACGGCAGTGACGTTGGATGTGGACAACAGTAACAGTGGACGGCAGTGACGTTGGGTGTGGACAACAGTGACATTGGCCAGCAGTGACGTTGGATGTGGACAGCAATGACAGTGGACGGCAGTGACGTTGGACGTGAACAGTTGTGACAGTGGACGGCAGTGACGTTGGACGTGGGCAGCAGTGACAGTGGACGACAGTGACGTTGGGTGTGGACAACAGTGGCAGTGGACGGCAGTGACGTTGGACGTGAACAGTTGTGACAGTGGACGGCAGTGACGTTGGACGTGGGCAGCAGTGACAGTGAACGACAGTGACGTTGGATGTGGACAACAGTGACAGTGGACGGCAGTTTAGTTCTGATGAATTCGCAACATTTGTGAAAGCAACTACTGTTGCACCATATCAACCAGTGAACAATGAACTGGCAGAACGTTCTGTGGACACTTTCAAGATAGCGTTGGAAGCCAAACGAGAAAAGCACTGGGCGGTTCAAAGTAAGCAAAGTCCGCCATATGTTGCGTCAAAGCAATCGCCGCTGGTGTTACTTTTGTTACTCTTGCAATGTAGACTGAACACTAACGGACGTCCTCATATGTTATACTCACAACCATACACCCCCCACACACACACACACCCCACACAACCCCCCCCACACACACCACAACACAACACCCACTACAACACACACATGCACGCACGCACGCACGCACGCACGCACGCACGCACGCACGCACACACACACACACATACACATACACACACCAACACATACACACACACACACACACACACACACACACACACACACACACACACACACACACACACACACACACACACACACACACGCACGCACGCACCACACACACACACACACACGCGCGCGCGCGCATGCACGCACACCACACATCACACACAACGCACCACACACATCACACAACAGACGGAATACATATATGCTCGTCAACTACGTACCTTCACGTCTGTCCGGTCGCCGTTTCGACGCCGAAACATGACGCTGCGTGCGTTGCGGATCGCACCAGCCGTGTTCGTCTTGCCTGGCTTGTAGCGTTGAGTCAGGATGGCGTTCGACAGTCCCTCTTCATTGGCGAGGTAGTCGACCAAGTTGAAAGCCAGCCGCGGCTTTGTAGCGAACGTCATCAAGCCGAAGCGGACGAAGTCGCGACCGACGCCCACTTCCCGGACTACGGCGTCAACGAACGAGAGTGACCGCTTGAAGTTCGCTTCCGTGATGCCCTTGGACGAATCAAGCATGACGACTACGTCCAGGCGGTTCGTGCACTGGCCGACTGACGCTGCAAGCAGTATGTAAAAAAACTGATTGAGTGGAAACAAAAACAAAGTGGGAACTTTGAAGGGTCCAGGAGATCGCACCAGAAATCAAATTTACTACATCTTAATCAGTAAGAGGTTTATATATGCCTTAATTGTAGGAATACACTTTCTCATTTTGATACCGATCATGTATCGGTATGTTACACTTTCTGATTGAAACGGAAGAGCAACAAGAAACATTAAATTGAACAAAATAAATTAAAATCATGGAGAATTAAGACAAGGGTGTGTTTCTAAATACAACAGGAACGACTGACGAAAAAAGAAGCAGAGGTGGGCAAAGAAATAAACTCCTCGATCGTCTGGCAGAGCATAACAGAACTGTTACTAGACACTTGTGATTGTAGGGAATGGAGGGTGATGATCGCCTACGTCTGTTACTATACACCTGTGATTGTAGGAAATGGAGGGTCATGATCGCCTACGTCTGTTACTAGACACTTGTGATTGCAGGGAATGGAGGGTCATGATCGCCTACGTCTGTTAGTAGACACTTGTGACTGTGGGGAATGGAGGGTCATGATCGCCTACGTCTGTTACTAGACACTTGTGATTGTATGGAATGGAGGGTAATGATCGCCTACGTCTGTTACTAGACACCTGTGATTGTATGGAATGGAGGGTCATGATCGCCTACGTATGTTACTAGACACCTGTGACTGTGGGGAATGGAGGGTCATGATCGCCTACGTCTGTTACTAGACATTTGTGATTGTATGGAATGGAGGGTTATGATCGCCTACGTATGTTACTAGACACTTGTGACTGTGGGGAATGGAGGGTCATGATCGCCTACGTCTGTTACTAGACACCTGTGATTGTGGGGAAAGGAGGGTCATGATCGTCTACTGCTGCAACAGACACAACAACTGATGACGAGCCTAAATACATTTAATACGAACGCAATTGTGTGGCTTGAAATTGTATGCAAATTTTATATTTTTCACATAAATTACCGTGGGGTACTATTAAATACTTAGAAGTGAACCGATATGGTATTTGACAAGGAGCATTTTGTTTTGATTTAGAACCATCATTGTTTTGACATATATTATGTATGCAATGACACACCTGCAGGTATTCGCGGAAGCGTCTCCTCGCAATCGGTGCCTGTGTAACCAGGGATGCACCGACAGTCATACGCGAACTCTCTATCAATGCAGACGCCGTCGTTGAGACAAGGGTTGCTCGCACACTGGTTGACTGTGTCCCGGACTGGCGGCGGTCTAATTTCGCAGTTGAAACCCCTGTAGCCCGGAATACACCGACACTCATATTTGAACTTTCCATCAATGCAGACGCCGTCGTTGAGACAAGGATTGCTCGCACACTGGTTGACTGTGTCCCGGACTGGCGGTGGTCTAATCTCGCAGTTGATGCCTTTGTAGCCCGGAATGCACCGACACTCATATTTGAACTTTCCATCAATGCAGACGCCGTCGTTGAGACAAGGATTGCTCGCACACTGGTTGTCCATGTCACGAACTGGCGGCGGTCTAATCTCGCAGTTGAGGCCTTTATAGCCCGGAATGCACCGACACTTATACTCATACTCGCCGTCGATACAGTTGCCGTCGTTCAGACAAGGATTGCTCCTACACTGGTTGATCCTGTCCCGAGGCGGAGGAGTCGCTGCAAAATGTATATATATATATATATATATATATATATATATATATATATATATATATACATACGTGCGTACGTTCGTGCGTGCGTGCGTGCGTTCGTGCGTGCGTGTGTATGTAACTGTACGTTTTCAATAAAGCTTCTGCTGCAGATGTCATTCAATTGTATCATTAACCTCTGAAAATGCTCAAAGTAAAAACGATTTAAACAACCAAACGACTTACCCAGTATTGATTTGCCCAGAAAGTCTTCTCGGCGTAAATCTAGTTGTTTGGCAGGTTTTTATTTCCTTGGAAGCACGAGTTTGGGCATTGAATACACTTGCCAAAGAACGATCTACTGTAATTCGACAACATTTCACATTCCTTTCTGCCACCGAACTGTGGGTCTAATCGAGACTAATTAATTAATTAATTCCACAATGCAACAACTACTACAGCGAGTTGTTAGTAAAGAGAGAGTTCGAGGAATGTTAGTAAAAAAACATACGTGTGTCTATCACACGACGAAATGCTACACTTATGTAGTATGCTAATTCTATGGAAATGCTAATTCCCACGAGTTGCCATCCTAGAGCCAAGCAAACGAACACCACATGTGTGTTAACACAAACAGGTGGCAACGAGAAAATTTAGCAAATATTCTTGCTACTCGCATTTCACAGGACGGTTTCATGCGACCGCAACTCACTGCGACATATGACCTCCTTGAGCGCCGTTATGACAGCCACCGACGTTAGCGAGTCAAAGTCGGGCGTAAGATGCACCCTGCCAGCGTCTTGAGTTATCCATTCCAACTCGTCCCTGTCGTCGATGCCGACGCCGACCCCGAATAGAAGCAGGCCGCGCCGTCGTGCCTCCGTGGCAGCAGCGAGGGTCGTCTCCATGCCCACGCTCGAGAAGCCGTCAGTCACCAGCACGCCGACATTCGGCACGCCTGGCCGGTCGCCGCGTTCACGCAGGAACATCTGCTCACGCATCGCATGTAGCGCAGCCACAGTGTTAGTCTGGCCGCGCGTCGCCGGGGGCGCCACTGACATGATGGCTTCACTGATGGCAGCTGCCGAGCGCGACTCGCCCAGATAGAAGGCGACATGCGACGTGTCGCTGTATGTGAGCACAGCGACACGCGTGTGCGCATGCCAAGTGCCGAGCCGACGTGCGACACCGTCGACGAAGACAAGAATTTTGTTGAAATCGCCGTCACGAATACTGCGCGACGCGTCCAACATAAAGACGACGTCAGCTTGCATCGGGCAACTGTCCACTTGAAACATACAACGGACTTCCCAGAATATACTCCACCGATTAAAACGACTAGCCAAGCCTATTATTCAACGGATACAGTAGCCTATTTAGTGTCCGGAAGGCGCAGTCAACAATGTGTGGAGGGTCTTTCGTCGAGGCAGTATTCAAACCAACCATGGTTCAATGCTCCTACCCACCATGGCCCAATGCTCCCACCCACCACGGCCCAATGCTCCCACCCACCATGGCCCAATGCTCCCACCTACCATGGCTTAATGCTCCCACCCACCACGGCCCAATGCTCCCACCCACCATGGCCCAATGCTCCCACCCACCACGGCCCAATGCTCCTACCCACCATGGCCCAATGCTCCCACCCACCACGGCCCAATGCTCCCACCCACCATGGCCCAATGCTCTCACCCACCAAGGCCCAATGCTCCCACCCACCACGGCCCAATGCTCCTACCCACCATTACACAATGCTCCCACCCACCATGGCCCAATGCTCCCACCCACCACGGCTCAATGCTCCCACCAACCACGGCCCAATGCTCCCACCCACCAAGGCCCAATGCTCCCACCCACCATGGCCCAATGCTCCCACCCACCACGGCCCAATGCTTCCACCCACCATGGCCCAATGCTCTCACCCACCACGGCCCAATGCTCCCACCCACCATGGCCCAATGCTCCCACCCACCACGGCCCAATGCTCCTACCCACCATGGCCCAGTGCTCCCACCCACCATGGCCCAATGCTCCCACCCACCACGGCCCAATGCTCCCACCCACCATTACACAATGCTCCCACCCACCATGGCCCAATGCTCCCACCCACCACGGCCCAATGCTCCCACCCACCATGGCCCAATGCTCCCACCCACCATGGCCCAATGCTCCCACCCACCACGGCCCAATGCTTCCACCACCATATTATATACGCTACTGAATGGGTACAATGCATACCAATAATACAACGACCGCCGTTCAGTCGCTTGCATGTGAAACGGATACGTGCAGGTGAACTCACGTTCTCTTTTCTGTGGGGGTGGCGTCGGTACCACCACGGGCACTTTTCCCGGTTTGCAGATATGTTTCATCACCCAAACATCGATCTTCTCTAGATCGTCGTAGCTGTGAATGACGCTGAACTTGCCGTCCTTGCCCACGACCCCCTTCAACTCTTTCGAAGTGTTCATGCCAACGCCGATAGCTAATATCTGTGGCAGACACATATGACGCATTTTGTTACCCTTTGAGAGTAGACTATTAAGAATGGATGCCTTTACTTCTGATGTATTCAAACTAAATTCAAGAACCTTCAACGTAAACACATTTTAAACATTTAACTTTGGTGTAATTTGGTTAAGAAGCTCAAACAAAATGCTTCATAGGTTTCATAACAGACTACGACCGGACTAATAGTTCGTGGCATTGGTCGTTCACCATAAGGGGCTCGCAATAGTATCGCTTAGGTATATTAATAAAAAATAGGACGTACTGAAACTGAGAAACAAGAAATCGTAGCAAATTGCTATGTTACTAAATTAAAATATGCAATATTTTTTGAAGATCTAGAACCACGTACAAGCGATGACTAGGTTTGTACAATATTCCCTTAAAATACATTTAACACCTTATTTTAAGAAAATCCTCTTGAACTCAATCGTGTGTGTGTGTGTGTGTGTGTGTGTGTGCGTGCGTGCGTGCGTGCGTGCGTGCGTGTGTGTGCATGCGTACGTGATTGTGTGTGTTTGTGTGTGGGTGCGCGCGCGCGCGTGTGTGTGGTGGCATATTTAGGGGCCTCTTTTTGTTTAAGTTTTCATTTGTTTCGTATATAACCTGTTGTGCCATTACATGTTACCATGATAAACTAGTGGGCGATACAGTTTGCCCACCTCCCCCCATCCTAGATACGCCACTGGTGTTTCTGTCGCGATGTTTACGTGATATTCAAAATTAATCTATAATATAAGTACAGTGTCTATTTTGACCGCATAATAGCGTTTCTAGTTCATTGATTTGCCTAATGACATGTACGTTTTTTTATGAATTGTAACAAATACATAAAGCAGTTAATGTGTATGCCAAATCTAGTAGCCTTTGGTGCGTTATAACTTTATGGCGCGACTGCCTTTAACACGTTTTCGAATGGTGGAATGTCTCTTGGTATCTTCTTAGGAAACTGGTGGTACACGATCGAAATTATCGTTTTTGTTACCCCGAGATTGGGGGTCACTATACTTCACTTCTATGCCGGCCCGCCGTGCTTTCAGTGCCTCAGACTGCGTGTTCTGTGGCAAGATATTGGAGACGTCGTCCGTGATGAGGAGAAGGCGGTTGGGGATCGTTGGCCGGTCGCCGCGGACAGGGTCGAACACCTCCTCCCGGGTCACCGAGAAAGCATCGGCCGTGAAGGTGTCTCCGTACGAGTAGAGGATGCGATCCATCCGATCTAGCACGTTCGCCTTCACCCTGCGATCGAAGCAGGTGGTCACTAGTTCAGCATCAGCGCCAGAGGTTTGAACAACCTATTTATGTGTATTAATTTATTACCACTAAGCTAATTTCGAACATCCAAAACTACTCAAGCACAACGGTAAATTCGTGGAGTGTATGTCGATCGCCACAATATTCAATCATGGACAACAATGCATGGGTATATTGAGGCTATGAAGAATATTCAAACAATCAGTTTAGCCTATTCTAAAAATTGCAACCAAACGAAATGTGTTACAAACATGAGCGTGTCGAGGTGGAACTGCACAGCTGCCACGTCACTGTACGTGACGAGGGCCACGCGCGCCTTGCCCGACGCCATCTCCATCCTCTTTACGATGCTCTTGACGAACTGTAACGCCTTCGGGACGTTGGTTAGGCCGACACTGGCCGAAACGTCGACCACGAACGCCAAGTCAATGTCGACATAACAACCTGCAACATAACATGAGTACAGCAAGTTCGTATAGGTCGACTAAATATATCTACCACCACCACCACCACCACTAACACCACCACCACCATCACCACCACTACCGCCACCACCAACACTGCTACTACTACTACTAATATTATTACTACTACTACTACTACTACTACTACTATTATTACTACCATTATTGTTATTATTATTATTACTATTATCATTACTGTTTCTACTACTATTACACCGGTATCCTTATTTGGTGGATGCCGGCGTTACACAATGTGTCATTAGCGTGGCCCTCGTCACGTACAGTGACGTGGCAGCTGTGCAGTTCCACCTCGACACGCTCATGTTTGTAACACATTTCGTTTGGTTGCAATTTTTAGAATAGGCTAAGCTGCTGCCGCCGCCGCCGCCGCCGCCATATACAACCATAAGCAGCAAACAGCACATTGATGAATGTCCTGTTACATGATCATAGAAACGCACTACGTTCGCAGCTTTTCCCGAAGTATCCATCGGCACATTCGCAGGTGTACGAATTGAAGCCGTCGATGCATTTCCCGTCATTCTTGCATGGATTGTTGATACACATGTCAGCATCTGCAACCGAACACACACTCAACTTGCTACGATTAAGCGTTTCCATCGCCAACGTCAATTACTTTTAAAGGTACAAAATCTGATCGGTTTTATCATAAAAAACTTTTTATCGCATAAACTACATTGTAACATAAGCTACATTGTAACATAAACTACATTCTAACATAAACTACATTGTAACATTCTAACATAAACTACATTCTAACATAAACTACATTGTAACATAAAATATATTCTAACATAAGCTACATTCTAACATAAACTATATTCTGACATAAACTACATTCTAACATCAACTACATTCTAACATCAACTACATTCTAACATAAACTACATTCTAACATCAACTACATTCTAACATCAACTACATTCTGACATAAACTATATTCTAACATCAACTACATTCTGACATAAACTACATTCTAACATCAACTACATTCTAACATCAACTACATTCTGACATAAACTATATTCTGACATAAACTACATTCTAACATCAACTACATTCTAACATCAACTACATTCTAACATCAACTACATTCTAACATAAACTACATTCTAACATAAACTACATTCTAACATCAACTACATTCTAACATCAACTACATTCTAACATAAACTACATTCTGACATAAACTACATTCTAACATCAACTACATTCTAACATCAACTACATTCTGACATAAACTATATTCTAACATCAACTACATTCTAACATCAACTACATTCTGACATAAACTACATTCTAACATCAACTACATTCTAACATCAACTACATTCTGACATAAACTATATTCTAACATCAACTACATTCTAACATAAACTACATTCTGACATAAACTACATTCTAACATCAACTACATTCTGACATAAACTATATTCTGACATAAACTATATTCTAACATCAACTACATTCTAACATCAACTACATTCTGACATAAACTATATTCTGACATAAACTACATTGTAACATAATCTACATTGTAACATAAACTAAATTCTAACATAAACTACATTGTAACATAAACTACATTGTAACATAAACTACATTGTAACATAAACTATATTGTAACATAAACTACACTGTAACATAAACTATATTCTAACATAAACTACATTCTAACATAAACTACATTGTAACATAAATTATATTCTAACATAAACTACATTCTAACATAAACTATATTCTAACATAAACTACATTATAACGTAAACTACATTCTAACATAAATGATATTCTAACATAAACTACATTCTAACATAAATTATATTCTAACATAAACTACATTCTAACATAAATTACATTTTAACAAAAACTATATTCTAACATAAACTACATTGTAACATACATGATATTCTAACATAAACTACATTCTAACATAAATTATATTATAACATAAACTATATTCTAACATGTTGACCGCCCAAATGTGTTTCAATGAACCAAAATGTTTCTAATATAATTTCTAATGTTTCGGCCAGAATATCATCACGTAAACGTCGTCCGCAGGTATTAGGAACTGTCAACTGCTGTTCGCGAATATACTGAACTGCGATATCGTGCACCCCTCATCGCAAACACTACATTAAACCAGCCACTGAAGACAAACGCACACAAGCTGTAATAATAAAGGACACAACGGACATATGCTCCTGGTTCCTACTATTCATAGATTCCATTGTTATACAATTGGCCTACCTTCGCATATTGTAGCCACAAGTCTTTGTGAGATACTCTTCAGGCCATCAAATGTCTTAGTAAAGAAAGTGTTCTCAACAGTTGGCTTGCTCGCCATTTTGGTCACTTCCCGTGTGTCGTTCAGTCCAACGCCGACAGCAAACAGATGAATACCCGAGTCCCAACACTTATGCGCTTCCGGCACGGTCATCCAATCTTGGATGTTGCTGATACCGTCTTGGGTAAATATAGTAAATATGCAGTTATACTTCAGTTGTAATTGCGACAGCCGTAGCAGTAGATACAAACAAATCAACAGTACCAATGACAGTACTATAAAAGAGCGTACAATTGAAGTGAACAAGGAAGTTTAGACTACGTCATTAGATTTAACACGCCTGCCTTAGGTCTTGTATAAACCACTTATATACACAAAACACTTTACACAAACAAATGTGTTCAAACAAACGTGTACACTCAATTCAAACTTATCAATGATGCTAATAAAAATGTAAAACAATTTGGATTATTGAGCGTAAAATAGTATATTGAAATTAGTTCCACTTTATGGGTCTAGACATGTTTCAACTAATACTTTCTTGTTATATAATAAATACTACCATTAATAATTACAAGTTACCGGTATATTTGATGAAAGACGAAAAGGTCACGGGTGGTTTTTACGAAAAAAACACAAATAATTATGGGATTCATGTAATTCGTTGGTGCACGTGTTTTTGAGGAGAACGTCAGTACCGGTTAATGATACAATATCGCTCATTCGTGCGCATTTGTGGCATAACGTTATTTCCGGCCTAATGAGCAGAAGCGTATCGGTGTGAAAGAATGTATACTGCCGATATAATAATCTAAACAAATCAGTCACACGATCCATTTCAGATTGGTATTACTTTGGTGGCTTCTCGAAATAATTTGTGTTTTTGTTGGAGCATTATTAGTTACGAAATATCTAAATCACGAACGCGATTACGTTTTACACTTTGTTGAAAAAAGCGTTGTGCGTGTGTGCGTGTGTGTATACGCAGACAATCATTCATGCAATTATTCATGCATGCATGCATTATGCATAATTATACGTGACTTTGGGAAACAGTAACGAATGTTCAGTGTTGCTGTACTCGAACATTTCTTGGTGACAACTAATCATGCCTGTCTAACCTGTGACTAGAACAACGAAGTTCGTAACATTCTCTCTGTCGCCGCGACCCGACCGGAACATGTTGCGGACCATGCGCAGTCCGTCAGCGGTGTTCGTGTCGCCGTAGCGGTAAGGCGTCTCGAGCACGGCCATCTGGGTGTCCCGCTTGGTTGCATGCTGGTCCAGGTGGAAGCCGAGATGCGCGTGGCTGCTGTACGTGACGAGGCCGATCCGGGTATGGTTGTGACCGACGTTCATCTCATCGATGACAGACAGGACGAACTGCTGCATTTTATAGAAGTTGATTCGCCCGACGCTGCCTGACGTGTCAAGCAGGAAGATGAGGTCGGCCTTCGCGGGGCAGCCTGTCAACACACAACATAGAGGGCAGCCTGTCAACACACAACATAGAGGGCATCCTGTCAACACACAACATAGAGGGCATCCTGTCAACACACAACATAGAGGACAGCCTGTCAACACACAACATACGGGGCAGCCTGTCAACACACAACATACAGGGCATCCTGTCAACACACAACACAGACGACAGCCTGTTAACACACAACATAGAGGGCAGCCTGTCAACATATAACACAGAGGGAAGCCTGTCAACACACAACATTAGAGGGCAGCCTGTTAACACACAACATAGAGGGAAGCATGTCAACACACAACATTAGAGGGCAGCCTGTTAACACACACTATAGAGGTCAGCCTGTCAACACACAACATAGAGGGCATCCTGTCAACACACAACATAGAGGGAAGCATGTCAACACACAACATTAGAGGGCAGCCTGTTAACACAACTTATAGAGGGCAGCCTGTCAACACACAACATAGAGGGCAGCCTGTCAACACACAACATAGAAGGCAGCCTGTCAACACACAACATAGAAGGCAGCCTGTCAAGTCAATATGTTGAACTTGCATAGATCACATTAGAGGCCCAAATGTCAAAATGCGATGTTTAACGAAATCATGTAGTGATGTGTGTTCGTGTATGGTGTGTGTGCGTGCGTGTGTGTGTGCGTGTGCGTGCGTTTGTGCGTGCATGTGTGCGTACATGTTTGCGTGTGTATTTATGGTGACAATAGGTGATTAGCGTGTTAACATTAGACGGCAGTATTTATAGACATATCGACTATATACTATATTTTAATGGCTGTATGTCTAACTAATGTGCTACTGCGTCAAACGTCAGATGTTCGTAAGTTGTTTCCGCCCTTGTGCTCCAATCAGCATGTTGAAACAGTCCATGGGCTTTATACGTCTCGCGAACATCCAATCTGCCCCAATCTTGTCGGAGTAGCCCTCCCGACACATTGGACGACTCAACTCTGCAGCATGCCTTGTCGGAGTAGCCCTCCCGACACATTGGGTGTCATGTCGGAGTAGCCCTCCCGATACATTGGACGACTCACCTCTGCCGCATGTCTTATCAGAGTAGCCCTGCCGACACTTTGACGACTTACCTCTGCCGCATGTCTTATCGGAGTAGCCCTCCCGACACCTGCACGATTCACCTCTACCGCATGTCTTGCCGGAGTAGCCCTCCCGACACTTTGGACGACTCACCTCTGCCGCATGTCTTGCCGGAGTAGCCCTCCCGACACTTTGGACGACTCACCTCTGCCGCATGTCTTGCCGGAGTAGCCCTCCCGACACTTGCACATGAAACTGTTGACGCCGTCGACACAGGTAGCGCCGTTGCGACATGGGTTGCTTGCACACTGATTCTGCTCTGACGACCGCAACACAACACAGTTATTTATTTGATCTGCTCTTCATTTTGATATACCTTCAGTATAATTGTATAAAGTACGACATCAAATATTACGAAATAACAGAACAACATATTGCCATTGCTGCTGCTGTACTATTATTCACAATATGAAAAAAGGATATTTGCATAGTCAACTCGGAAATAATAACACAAATGAAAATATGATTGGGATGGAGTGTCATTAAGAGATAATTCTGAAAGGTTAAGATGATTCGGAAGCCCAAAGAAAATATATTGACTTGACCGATGAAATTGTGTTACACGTAACACGAGAATTGTCTTTAGAATAGGCTAGCTTTGCTATAAAAAACAAAGCATTGATTTTGAATATCTGTTTGCGTTCAGAAAATAATTATAACGTTTTGATGCAAAGAGGTGGTCGCCTATTATACCACATTTCTAACGTTTGACGTCCCAGTCTAGCTACATGCCTCCAAGGTAATAATAATCACAGAGCTACGGTTTGAACAGTCATGTAAAAGTAAATGGTATATGAAATCAAACATCGATTTATATTTACTTTATCATTGACAAGCAATACATATGACCATATAAATCATATTCCCTATTTATTTACACTTTTACTGCCTAGTTTGGCATTTAATAATAAAAATCCGCCTTTTTACTTCTTAAACATGCTGCTTAAAACTTAAGGGCTTTAAATTTAGTCAATGTCCATGCCAATATTAAGTAAATACATACTGCTGTATGAACGTTTAAGAAAAAAAAGAAGAAAAGCATGCAAATATAAACACTATGGAAGAATTGCTAGTAAAAAATTGTTCTAACAATTATTTTATAGATGGCTGCTAAAACATAAAACCAATGACGGCTGATCCCACACATATGTTCGGTTTCTCGTCACATTGGTAAAAACAAGTTACAAAGATTAACTATACAAAATACAAGCATATGATAGATTATCAATAAAAGGCTTATGAACGTTCGTTCTTTAGTGAAACATGTGTACATTTCTAAAGGTTCTTAAACGGTGTCCGTACGTATTTGACTATATATTGGCTACACACATGTAGCGAGACACTGACCTTCGCACAGGAACGTTACTATCCTGTTGACCACACGATTCAGAGCGCCGTTTTCATTGGCACTGATCAAGTTCTGCGCCGGGCCGCCAGCGGCGATCGTGTTGAGCATCTCCTCCGCCTTGTTCGTAAGGCCTACTCCGACGCCAAACAGATGTATGCCGCGCTGTCGGGTCTTCTCGGCGAGAGGCAGGTCGAACTCGGAGTAGACGAGACCGCCCGTGATGAGGATAGCGTAGTTAGGTGCGTTTGGGCGATCGCCGAGCTCCTGTGTAAAGACCTTCTTCGGCAGAAGTTGCAGGGCGTCCGCTAGCACCTGATAACCGCCGTCGTAGGTAAGCAGGTTGATGACACTGCGGATATCGCTCGAGCTTGCACGCTCGTTCAGCCGTCTAACGACGCGCACCTAGACCAACACATACGTGTAAGACGGCGGCGGCGGCTGCGGCGGCGGCGGCTGCGGCGGCGGCGGCTGCGGCGGCGGCGGCGGCGGCGGCGGCGGCGGCGGCGGCGGCGGCGGCGGCGGCGGCTGCGGCTGCGGCTGCGGCTGCGGCTGCGGCGGCGGCGGCGGCGGCGGCGGCGGCGGCGACGACGCTGCCTCCGATGCCGATTTGGATATGTTTCAACGTGTCTACATTGACACATCTACGACATCTACGACAACATTCTAACGTGTAAGTTTTTTTTTCAGACTAATCTACTATCACGAGAAACGAACGACACTGTGCGTTCTTGCATTGCCGGTTAATAAATCTAATATACTGCGAGTGACAGTCTACTTGTCGAACCTTGTCGCTGAATGTGACTACAGCCACACGACTGTGGTCTCCGTCCAGCGCCAATTTGTCGATGATTTTGCCGATGAAGCTCTTCACCTTGCCGAAGTCGTCGCGCCCGATGTAGGAGGAGGTATCGACGATGAACACTACGTCCGACTCGGACCGGCACACTGGGGACAAAAGTCTTATTTTACGATGAAATCAAAACAAATCGGGCTTTTAAAGTGGCTTTCTAATTAATACTTAGCGTACACTTTGTGTACAAGAACGCCTTTGTAATTGAAATAGATAGTAATTGGATAGTAATTGAAATGCATGAATGGTGTATAACGTAACAAATATATGATAGATAATGCAACACAATTGACTTACGGCTTTCGCACTGCGATCCTGCAAATCCGGGTTTACATTGACATATATAGCCATTGATTCTGTCTTCGCACATGCCTCTGTTTTTGCAGGGGTTCGGTCGGCATTGGTCAACATCTGTGAACACATTTCACATTTACACACATTTCACGGAACTAGTATTGTATTTTCACGATAAATTTGGCCCGGAACTAAAATTTGCCGTAGAATAGGGCTGATCGCGTTAGAGCATAGATAACTAGTTATTAGGACAGAGCTAAGCACTTTAGTGCAGGGCCACTCGCCTTCCAGCAGGGCCACTCACCTTCGAGCAGGGCCCACTCACCTTCGAGCAGGCCCACATACCTTAAAGCAGGGCCACTTACCTTAGAGCAGGGTCACTCGCCTTCGAGCAGGTCCACTCACCTTCGAGCAAGGCCTCACACCTTAGCGCAGGGCCACTCATCTTAGAGCAGGACCACTCACCTTCGAGCAGGTACTTGACAACGTTGGGAACGATGCCCGTGACCCGACGGAAGCTGTCTGAGACAAACACGCTACTCTTGTCACTGGCCAAAGCTGCAAGCTCAGCTGTCTCCGGCATGCCGACGCCGATCGGCAGTATGTACGTGCCGGAGGAATGAGTTTTCATTAACTGCCGTGCCGTCTCGTGTGAGTTAATGCTCGTGAGTCCATCCGTCAGCAACACGATGATGTTCTTCGCTTCTGGTCGGTCGCCTCGGTCGACACTGTAGCCAATAAGCACGCATTGTTATGTTCTGAGAAAATTAACTTGGTTTATGTTGAACTATGTAGAAGTAGGATCACAGAGTCATTCATCATCATCATTATCATCATCATCATCATATCTTCATCATCATGTTTTAGAATGGCACATTACGTGTGAAAAACAAAACTGAGGACATCAGCTAGAAAACAGAAGGGAGGGCTTGAGCTAGGAAAGTTAATGAGAATAAAAAATAGTTAACCCTAACCCCAGTATGAGAGATAAATACTTGGCCAATCCTGACTCTTGAATGAGAAACAAGTACTTGATCAACTCTGACTCGTGTATGAGAACCAAGTACTTGGGCAACCCGGACTCCTGTATGAGAAACAAGTATTTGGCCAACCCGGAATCCTGTATGAGAAACAAGTACTTTGCCAACCCGAACTCCTGTATGAGAAACAAGTACTTGGCCAACCCGGACTCCTGTATGAGAAACAAGTACTTGGCCAACCCGGACTCCTGTATGAGAAACAAGTACTTGGCCAACCCGAACTCCTGTATGAGAAACAAGTGTTTGATCAACTCGGACTCTTGTATGAGAAACAAATACTTGACCAGCTCGGACCCGAGTAGTATGACTCCAGCATGGGATCCTTTTTGCAACTGTATTCATGTCTCGGGCCGTTTTCGGCCTGATTCGCCATTGGAGTTTGGTATTACTTACGTGAACATCTCTCGGGCGACGCGGATAGCTTCAGCGGCGTTCGTGTAGCCGTAGGTATAGCCGACGTTGTCGACGGCAGACACCAGTTCCGGCGTCGTTGTGTGAGCGTTAAGGTCGAACTGCACCATAGCGCTCGACCCGTACTACAGAGAACAGCGAGTGAGACATACACTTGTGACTTAGAAATGTTGTGCTTACGATGTCATAGCAGACATGTAAGGGTATTTATTATATCCTCAATAATTGGACTTATTGATAATTTTATAATGCATCACGCCGTTCTGTGTGGGGGTGGGCCATTTGAGTTACACTGATGATGTAGACTGTGGAGTAACAACTAAAAGAACATTAAACAATAAACCACGCCATCTGCAGTTATATAGATAGTGATGATGTTTATGAGATGGACATGGTGCGGTGAAAAAGGCAATAATGGAGGTCAATGTTGATCGGCTGTGGTGATGATGGTGGAGGCCTTCTTTAATAGGGTTGTTAATTTCACTTAGAGAATCTATCAACCATCATATCATCGCCATGTTCGACCCAGCAGCTGATGAGAACGTGCGTGACACACCTTGAGCAGGCCGAAGCGGTAGTTGCACGATGTGACGTCTATGTTGGAAATGATATCCTTGGTGAACTGTTTGAGCCTTTCAAAGTTCTGCTCGCCTACACTTCCGGAGGAATCCAGAGCGAAGACAACGTCTGCTGGCGCCTTGCAACCTGTTGGTAATTAAAACAGAAACAGAACATAACATAAAAGGTTATTTGACCCTACGAAGGTACAATAATCGTTGTTTTTCATTACATAATTTTTAACTTGAATACAGGAATACATATATGTATACAATTATATTTACTCATACACTTAGACACACATACAACACCCGTACACCTCTATAGTAAGCTCTACAATGAAACGTAATCATATAATTAATTTAATCGGGGTCGGTGACTCTTGTTAAGACACAACTGTCGCTGTCATAGGAGCCATCCTATTTAAGTAATGACTTATTTGGTCCTTTTATAAGGTGTCCATCTCATATGTTTGTTGTCTGGGAGTATGTGTTGTGTGTAAGAATGTATGTGTGGTGACATGCTAATCGTATGAAATATTTGCATCAAATATATAGTATTTATTTGTATTGTTGATGTGTAGCAATTTGATAGTGTGCATACGTCATTATATTTGTGTAACACAAATGTTTTTACATAAAATGAGAAACCTCGTAAGCTATGAATGTATATTTTGTCTTTGATTATTTTAGGGGTGTCATGTATAGCATGTGGCAAGTTATATTTGAGACATTTCATTGTAAATTCATGCGTAGTTCTGAAAGTATGTATATACTTATTTTCCAAGTGTTATAATTATGTATGTAAATAAAAAAAAATTTATGAATGTATTTAAAGTAAAATTTTAATTCCTGTAACTTTAATATGTCTTCTACTTTCAATAGTTTACGTTTTTTTAAGTGATTACGTTTTTTAAAAAGTGGTTCCGCGCGTGAGCATCTATTTAAGGTTATTATTCCCACAGTTTTTTTTATTCTCGTAATTCTATTTCCTTGATATCGCCAAGCCATGGTGCAATAATTAATATGTGATAATATTAATGTGCTATATAACAGCACATTTATATATAGATCTAAAGGTAATGCGTGTTTTAATCTATTTAATATGCCAATTGATTTGGAACACTTTTTTGAAGTTTTTCCAGTGTTTTTTTTTCACATTTAGGTTTGTGTCAATTATTCACAGCAGTAATCACGAACTAGCAGTAATCACAAACTAGCAGCAATCAGACACATTGTATACCACTGTATTGTATATGATCGTTAGAGGTATTCCACAAAGAGCTTACTGTACTATCAGGGGATCCGATCTGATGAGAGTTATTGATTCACCAGGATATAGCAATTTAGGTTCACGTTACCTTTGTAGATTTGTAACTGCAAAAATTCATATCACCCATCGTAACACTATGCTTGGGAATGTTGTAATCAACAGTTGCAATATAGTCATTGATTAATATTCCATGCATGCGATAACATGATTATTTCCAAGCATGCTATAACATGATTCTTTTCCAAATACAATTTGATATTGAAAAACGTTCATAGCACATTAACAGTTTTTTTTTATTTTGACTAAATAGTAACAATACTTCACACATAATAACGTACTCTTTCGACAGTTCTTGCCGGTGTATCCTGGTGCACACTTGCAGTAATATTGGTCAAGTGCAGTCCTGCACACGCCGTTGTGTTTGCACGGTTGAAATTTGCATGCATCAGTCTCTGCAAAAAGTATTTTTCACAATAACAAATAAAAAAAGCGATTTAATGTATAATTCATTATGTATACTCATATTCTCATTCGATATATGCAACTAAACGCATGACGCTTACAATAGCTTAATTAACGCAGGAACACAATATTTGAGCTTGAATGGTTTGTAGTGATGTTCCGGTCTCTTGAAATGTGAAATCTGACATCGTTTTACCTCTCAAGAAACTTGTTGATATCTCTGTGGATATTTCAACATGAAAGGAATGTTTTGAAAACGCTACTAGGGTTGTACAAATTGACCAGCAATTGGCTGCAATCTGATGTGACGGCATCGGCCCAACACACGCGACGGAGCTTACAATGTTAGAAAAGAGTGAACTTCAATATATATACCTTCAATATATATATATATATATATATATATATATATATATATATATATATATATATATATATATATATATATATATATATATATATATATATATATATATATATATATATATATATATATATATATATATATATATATGTATATATATATATATATATATATATGTATATATATACATATATACACATATATATATATATATATATATATATATATATATATATATATATGTATATATATATATATATATATGTATATATATATATATATATATATATATATATATATATATATATATATATATATATATATGCGTATGATTTATGGACGATGGTTCAAATAAGGTACAAGTGTATCGTAAGACAACTGACATTGTCCAATATGGGAACTGGGACTCTGGTCACCACTGTGAGCACAACAAGATCAGCGGTGGGGACACTCTTTCAAAGAATGGACAGTGTGGTAACATTAGAGAAGGGCAAGACTAGAGACGAAGATCGTAGCAAGGAAGTACTGAAGGTGAACGTTTTCAAACCTTCGATGTTCAACAACACATGCCCCCAAAACGGATAACAACACAACCAGCCAAAAACACCCAGTATATGGATGTTTCGTATCAACAAACCGGCCAAACACACCCAGTATATGGATGCCTCGTATCAACAAACCAGCCAAACACACCCAGTATATGGATGCCTCCCATCAACAAACTGTCATAAAATTAGCTACAATATTAAAGTGTTATTATATAGCAGTATACCACACACAGATAGACACCCTGAGATCACTTTTAAAACACCCACAAGACAATACAAAGAGATACAGCTAGAACAATAGGCACAAGAGTCAGAGAACATCGACCTTGTCGCTAAGTCCTATCAGTTGTCAGCGGAATAAACAGAACAGAAGACAAGTATACAACACTTTGAGAAGAACTGGTTTAGGAGAAAATCAAAGAAGCGACAAACATCCATCCAATGAAACCTGCCCTTGACGGACGTTGGTCAGGAACTCTTCTGGTCCTTCTCCATTGTCACATGACCTTATTCATGACACGCCCGTAGTAACGTTAATCCACCGATGAAGACCGAGAGAGTCGGCCGTACAAGAAATAATAGCAAGTTTCTTGAGATGTAAATAAACAATTATAAAGTGTAGTAGTAATAGTTATAAGTAACACAATAGAAAGTACAATAGTTAGTATAATATTCGAATTATAATAAACTCCATCTAACCTACGATATAGTTCAAAACATATGGTCGAATCTAATGAACCGTTGGCACACGAGGGTCCTGTTCGTGGAAAAAGGTGTTTAGAGGTTTTCCCTGTTTTTGTACGTATAAGGAAGATTGAGAACTTTCGCGCCATGTATAATTTTCCTTAGGTGTGACATACATTGTGGGCTGTACGGTTTAATAAAGGGTCCATTTTGCCCTTTTTCGCTATGTTTTTTTATACATTTTCAAAACTTTACCTACCACTAAGAACTGCATGCATATACACATACTAATGTTATTATAATCGAACCGTCAATGTTCAATGATTATTGTGGTACCAAAACTTAGACACTAAGCCCAAAATGTAATTTGCACTGATCTCATTTCCTTTGGCTAATTTTCCTTCTGCCTCACGAATAAAAAGGTTGACCTGACAAAAAGTTTTAAAACATCGACATATATAATCAATATAAAGTTCCGTGTGACCCTCCATATATACACTGCGAATATATAATGAAGAAACAATATATGTTGTTTGTACCAAAATAAAAAAGTAAATGAAAATGAGTTGTGGTCAATAAAGCCTTCTGCCTCACGAATCCATTAAGAACACCCATAATTACAAAACTTACTGTGATTAGTGACATATACTTTATTATGACTACATACTTTAGGTAAGGTATTTTCATAAGAGTTATACTTTTCCGGACACAATTTCTTCTGAGCTGGAAAACTAATTACATGATTTCTGCCTCACGAATCCCCAGCATTTATAAAAGTGACCATTCACACCGTTACATTACATTGGAAGAACAACGACTGAACCACCCAGTGCTACAGCTTTGTGGGACATATGAACGAATACACACCGTTGCAACGATACATTCGTTTCTACAGTCATACCACAAAACAGATTCACTACACATCGGATTCATCCAGCAGCCATTATTCATCCAGTAGCCATGTCTTCCCCTGAAACGTTGCCTACCCGAACACATTTCAAGAACAAATGTCATCACTTTAAGCATGACAAAATATAATAATAATTATATTTGTTCTTCATTTGCCTTTTTTATTTCTTGTTTACATAACAGTGGACATAGGAGTTGATAGTTTATAAATGTAAGGCAATCTCCAAATCCTCAAAACCTGTCGGAATCAGCCAAGTTGAACCACTCAAGTCGGAATGAACTGTTGCTGCATCCTCATCTTCATCCTGAAGTAGTCCTGTCACTTTATTCACTGTCCGTGTATCTGCAGAAACACGGACAGCTTGTTCTCCGTCGGGCCTGGTCGACTTTTGTGTTTTCTAGCTATTTCTGCCTGACGATTTACGTTTGCTACTTATCCCTGGAAATTTAGTACGTTGGATATGACAATCAAATGTACACTCCCAAATTGCTCTATGTTTAATTATGCAATTCAATGGTCGCAATATTTGTTTGCTCTGTGTCCTTATATTGGTCGTGTTCGAAAGGACGTTCTTTATTAAATTTCTAATTGGTAAACTACTAGCATAACCATCTCGACCCCTGACAAATATTAAAAATATAGTTGAAAAAAAATTTTCTAGGTGTTTTGATAGCACCAGTATGTTGTCTATCAGTCATACTCATTAAATGTTGAATATATATTAATGGTAGTCATTAAACACATATTGATAGTAAAAGTATTGCTTGGATTTGTGAGGCAGTAGTAAAAACCGTTATTGACATACCACAGGGTAATTATTTTGACTTAGTGATCGGCTTATCTTTTTTCAAGACCCCAACATGTCTACTTTATGTTACCGAAACATGAAAACGATATTCAAATATTTGTTTGACCCATCTGACAACATCACATGCTAACAGTTCATGAGATTTGACCAGATGCTAAATGTAAGCTAACGTTCAGACATTATGCAACATGATACTTACTTAACTGGAAGATGTTATTATCGCTTGATGAAACATATTGATTTGTGGAGCTAATTAAGTGTGGCACTTGTTAGTTCAGGCATCGCATCGCAAATATAGCTTTTTTATATAACGCTAATGAATAGTCTAACTTAAACTGGTTTTAAAAAATAAAATAACATAATGTGGTGGCTCTAGTCAGAGTTTAATTTAAGCGTGACTAATATCTTGCAACAGACAATCACCAATCACCTTTGCAGATACGCCGAGACAGTTTCATGGAGATGTTGTTAAGTCTGTCGAAGCCATCGACGTAGTAGGCGTACATAGACGGTGGCTGCGTAACAACTTCCTGAAGGAGATGGCAAGATCATCATTTCGTAGAAAGTAAACTAGGCAAAGTATTGAATACTAATTTGGTGAAACAAGGGTGCATCTAGTTAATTAAATATTCGCTAGGTGTTATGAACCTAGTTGAACCAGAAAGGACGTATTACCTATATTACATTTTGAATGTAATATAGCATTGTTTGAAAATACTATTATTATGGTATCAAAGTATCTTCATACTTGGAGGTTTAACAATCGCATTGATTAAATGTTCATATCCTAGTAATGCTAAACAGAAACATAGCATCTTGTAGAAGACACGTGTCTTTTTATCACATCAGTAAATATCCCCGAAAAGTAGCAACAAATAATTATAATAAACCAATAGCTCACCGTTATACGTTACTGTTTCGCGATGATAACTGCAACAACGTTTACATATACGCATAAACCAAACAACCAATAAGAATGCGTGTCACAAACCTGCAGTTCCGTGACCTCGTTGAGACTGACGCCGACCCCAACTATGACAATGTTTTGGTTACGGATTTGACGAGCTTCGGGCACAGTGCTAGGGTGCTGGACGTTCGACATTCCGTCTGTCACCAGGACGACGATATTCTGGATGTCATTTAAAAAGGAAACTGTATTGAATTCGTCATAGCCTACCCTACCCTAATTTGAGTATGTAGTATTTTCGTATTATAAAGCGGACTGTTTTCATAGTGAACTGTGCAGGATAAACAGTTTTAGAAACTAGAGCCATTTAACATATCATTCGCACCCCCCCTAGAGCGGGGGGGGGTGTGAATGATATGTTAAATCCCGAGGCTGTGGGGCGAAGGTGCTATAGTGAATGCCGCTACTATTGTTGTCTTGAAATAAGCCATATGTAAGCAAACTATCTGATGTGTCCAATGTTTCCAATGTGTCCAATGTGTCCAATGTTTCCAATGTGTCCAATGTTTCCAATGTGTCCAATGTGTCCAATGTGTCCAATGTTTCCAATGTGTCCAATGTGTCCAATGTTTCCAATGTGTCCAATGTTTTCAATGTTTCCAATGTGTCCAATGTTTCCAATGTGTCCAATGTTTTCAATGTGTCCAATGTGTCCAATGTTTCCAATGTGTCCAATGTTTTCAATGTTTCCAATGTGTCCAATGTTTTCAATGTTTCCAATGGTTGCATAGCATTTGCGCATCATAGAAAGTAGAAAACGTGCATTTGCCCACATTATTCAACTTAAAACGTTACATTTGCACACCCTTATCTTCCTTAATTGAACAATCAAATTTAGATTGAACATATTAAACTATATGTTAATAGAATTAGGCTTGCTGATAGTGTTTTCACATAGAAATGATCACCGTGGGAACTGGAATTAAATAATTTCTGAGGGTAGCCGAAAAGTTGAGTGAGCAAATTTTATTTTAATAATTGTGGTTAAAAGTTATTCTCTACCAATTTGATGAACATGTTTACCAAACCATTTTGAAAAACCATATATATATGTATAAACATCAAATATCGTAGACACATCGTCACATGACAATTGGTCACACTATGGAGGATGCAACATTTAGGCACACCATGGCTAAATAAAAGTAATAAAATACCACTTAAAGACTGGCGTCGTCTCTGTTTTGCAACATTTGACTATTCTTTATTTACCTAGTTGCTTTGTCTGCACCAGTGTCAGTGCTAGTGAACTATATTACACGTATTAGACATTAACAACATGCCCACTTGTCTAAGTTTATGCAAGTATTGGATTCATTAATAAATTATATTAATAAAAGTGTGATTGTTATAATAAAATTGGGACCAGATGTTGCGCTCTGCTCTGTGTGACCAAATGTTCTTATCAGGTCCATGCACCGTGGTTAAAATTATCAAGCCTGCGCAGGGCTATGGTTTGATATAATTCTTTGAGGTATGCTAAATAGTCGAAACCAGCAGTACGGATGAGTAAGTCATGTGCACATGTACATTACAGAACTGTGCAATTAAAAGAACACCAGCAAGCTGAGGCTGCTTTGTATGCAAAAATAATTACAGTGAGCATCCAACGTCCAGTCATCTCACCTGCACGTCAGCCCGGTCACCCCGACTCTTGGTGAATATGTCGTTGACCATGCGCAGTGCCCCAGCGGTGTTGGTCGAGCCGTAGGTGTACGGGGCGTTGCGGATGGCCTCTCTCAACGGCTTCATCTTGTTGTACTTGTTCAGGTCGAAACTGATTTGGGCGTTATCACTGAAAGTGATCAGGGCGACCCGGTATCGGCCCGAGTCGACGTCAAGGTACGACGTGAGATTATCAACGAAGTGTAAGATGTGACGGAAGTTGAGGTCGCTGATACTGCCAGAAGAGTCGGCGAGGAATACAATATCCGCATGACCGCGGCAGTCCAAATCTGAAGACGAGACGCTTAGCTCAAGTGTTACTTAAATGTTGTTGGTTGCACAATATGTTCGTGTGAATGTAGAATGTCTCCCACGAGCAGGTTCACGAAGTACGGCTGCGACAACAAATATTACTAAGGAGTTTCTGAAAAACAAGAACTGGTATGGTTTATCTAAATGTTCCAGATTACCAGTAACATGGTAATTATTATTTTAGATTGCCCGATGTTTGTGACCCATGCACTGACTGAAACGTGTGTAGCGACCTACGACTGCAGTTGTCCAATGTATTGTTACTTAGTACATTTGAACTATTTGAACTGGGTAGAAGACGTCATGGGTGATATTGAATTAAACAGTGCTCCACAGCTACACCGGGAACGACTGCCTTAAGTGTAAGAAGAGAAGTGGTTAGGCATACTTTGACCACGTCGAACTCTAAGCACCGTACAATCCACGGTTGCCCTTGCCCGTACTACACCCAGCGCTTGGGTTAAGATATGCTTACCGAATACGGAGGGAGGCTCCGGGGCTGGAGTAGCAGGACGTCTCGTGGGGCGGGGGACCCACGTTGGGGCGGGTGTAGTGGTCGTTGTAGTAGTAGTAGTAGTAGTAGTAGTAGTTGTTGTTGTTGTAGGCGGCGGTGGTGGCCGATAACTGGTGGCAGCTGTAATATATACATATTATAATATTACAATAATACTAAATATAACGTTTATTATTATTATTTCTTGTTATTGTAGCAACAGTAGCGGCGGCGGCGGCGGCGGTGGCGGCGGCAGTGGCAGTGGCAGTGGTGGTATTGTGGTATCGATAACAGCAGTTTCAGTAATATCAGTAATTGTAGTTGTAACAACATGAGTAGCAGCAGCAAAGAAGAACAACAGTTAGAATGTTAATATTACGTTTACATCATTTACTAATACATTCCGCGTTAACTAATTACATTACTTGTTCAATATATTACCGATCACAAGCGAAAATATATAACGTGCATAATAAGCTGTTATTATAACCAAATAGTGCCATTCGTAGGCTGGCGCGCCACCTACCGTCACAGACAGCCGTGAAGAGTTTGCGTCTGATCGATGACAGTTGGTCGAAGTCGCTAACGGAAATTTTGAACCTGTTGAGCGGACGGGACGCCAGCTTGTTTAACTGCCACGCCTTGCTCCGGAAGTTGACCCCTACGGCAAACACGTCGATGCCATCTGCCTTGGCTGCCTGCGACTCCTGGAAGGCCTGGCGCGCCTTCACGTTGGCAAGGCCGTCCGTTATGACGACGACGATGTTCGGTACGCCGGGGCGGTCGCCGTTGTACTCCC
>BSQZ01000015.1:10042500-10080000 GCA_033239005.1 Lamellibrachia satsuma | reverse complement strand
ATTAAACTATTATAGCAATAATTCTTGCATACCTGCCCCCTATGTAAGGTACAGCCATTACAGCTTTGTCGATTTTGTCCTTCGACCAGAACTCATTCAGATGGAAGTGCATACGCGCGGCAGTACTGCAAACAGAACTCGTGTTAGTTGTCAATTGATTAAATTCAGTGTGTGTGTGTGTGTGTGTGTGTGTGTGTGTGTGTGTGTGTGTGTGTGTGTGTGTGTGTGCGTGAGTGCGTGCGTACGTGCGTGCGTTTGTGTGTGTGTGCGCGTGCGTGTGTACGTATTTGCGTGTGCACGTGTGTGCACGTGTGCATGTGTGTGTACGTTTATGTAGAAGATATTTCAAGTTGTCAGGTCTATAAGGTAGCGGCATTTTGTTGAAATTGCCACTTGAAGGAAAGGACAAACTTGTTTCGTGTTTATGACATTAAGATTACAGGCAAAAACATTAAAGTGCGCCGACTTCTCAGAAGGCAGACTGTTGTACCTATGTGCAGACTGCTGTACCTATGTGCAGACTGTTGTACCTATGTGCAGACTGCTGTACCTATGTGCAGACTGCTGTACCTATGTGCAGACTGTTGTACCTATGTGCAGACTGCTGTACCTATGTGCAGACTGCTGTACCTATGTGCAGACTGCTGTACCTATGTGCAGACTGCTGTACCTATGTGCAGACTGCTGTACCTATGTGCAGACTGCTGTACCTGTGTGCAGACTGCTACACCTGTGTGCAGACTGCTGTACCTGTATGCAGACTGCTATACCTATGTACAGCAGAGGTTGTTTTTGCTGTAGTACTATAAAATATTCACCTGTACGAGACGAGGCCGACACGTATTCGGCCCTCGTCGATATTGGCCTGGTCCAGCAGGTTAGTGATGAACTGCTGCATCTTGCGGTAGTTGCGCTCGCCGACGCTGCTGGACGTGTCCATAACGATGACCACGTCAGCTATGGCCGGACAGTCTTCAGTGGTGTCCATGCAAAAGACCAGCAAATAAAATGGACTGTCAGTCGTGAACAACGATGAACGCCGTCATTGCAACGAACAGAATACGCCAAAAACAGCCATATGGAGAAACAACCATTTGGAGTATATCTATTTACATATTAACTGTGTAATGTTGACAAAGTTTCTAACGTTCGAAATATTTGGACAGTTTGATTAGCGAACAGATATGAAACCCATTGTTTTGTGTATTTTATATATAATATCATCAGTAATAATAAAAACACTACTATACCTATTGGTGCATTTCCTCGGATATTCAACAGACGTGTTCTGTCTGGAGGTGAAACCGACATGTATCAGTGTCATAGGGCAATAAAACCACCACCACCACCACCACTATTACTACTACTACTTCATCATCTCCATCATCACGATGACGACCACGACGACCACCATCAATAACAACAACAGCCACAGCAACATCGCCGCCGCCGCCGCCGCCGCCGCCGCCGCCGCCGTCGCCTACCCACTACCACTACAATCACCACCAGCACCAGCACCACCACCACCAGTGCCACCGCCACCACCACCACCATACACACGTACACACAAATCATTATGATATTTTTTTAATATTGCTACACATTGTTTTCAAACATGTAATCCATAGTCGTAAAACATACTCACTGTAACAAAGCTTGTGAAACTTGCATGTAACATACTCACCTTGAGCGATCACGGAATATAATTGCAACAAGACTACGCTGAAGACAGCAATGTGCCGATACGTGCGATGCATGGCTGGCGGTTGTATCTGAAAATGTCAGATTTAGTTATATAAATAGTGGAGAGGGTAAGGGACAGGGCAGCAGGTGATATGAACAAGTGGAAGGAATGCAGCCCATGTGAGGCGAGGCGAAGGAGGCGAGGGTATTGTAAAGTAGGGTACAGTAGGGTAGGAAAGTGGTTAGGAAGTGAATGTTTAATTGTAACCTCTACATTGGACACTGCTACAGACGCAATGATGAAATGGCGTCAAGGACAATAACGAGGCAAAGCAGACGAGCATTTACATTTATCGTCTGTCTAAGAGAAGATATGGGACTGATGCCTGCAGAACAAAACCGAACTATATATATGTATATATATATATATATATATATATATATATATATATATATATATATATATATATATATATATATATATATATATATATATATATATATTATATATATAATATATATATATTATATATATTATATATATATATATATATATATATATATATATATATATATATATATATACACACACATATTTTCAACTTTTAACACATATAGCACACATGTATATATATATATATATATATATATATATATATATATATATATATATACATGTGTGCTTATGTGTTAAAAGTTGAAAATATGTGTGTATATATATATATATATATATATATATATATATATATATATATATATATATATATATATATATATATATATATATATATATATATATATATATATATATATATATATATATATATATATATATATATATATATATATATATATATATATATATATATATATATATATATATATATATATATATATATATATATATATATATATATATATATATATATATATATATATATATATATATATATATATATATATATATATATATATATATATATATATATATAACCACTGGAAGGAAATCATGTCACCGCTTTAGGTGGACGACATAAGTGATGTGATTTCCTTGCAGTGGTTCTTTATTGCAATTAGCAAATTTGTCACACTGAGTTTCGTGTCTTTCTCTGTGTTTCGTAGAGTTGTTGTTGGTCGACCTCCGAGGGCCATCGGCTTCCAGATTCATGGTCTCTAACACTAACTGTAAAAATGAAAACCCTAAACGTGTCATGGCGCAATAACATGGCCAACCAACAACTGTACTCCCTAGTTTGCTGTATCAACACCACAGTTACAGGTGGATGTACCAAACACCACAGTTACATGTGGATGCACCAACACCACAGTTACACGTGGATGTACCAACACCACAGTTACACGTGGATGCACCAACACCACAGTTACACGTGGATGTACTAACACCACAGTTACACGTGGATGCACCAACACCACAGTTACACTTGGATGCACCAACACCACAGTTACACGTGGATGCACCAATACCACAGTTACACGTGTATGCACCAACACCACAGTTACACTTGGATGCACCAACACCACAGTTACACTTGGATGCACCAACACCACAGTTACACTTGGATGCACCAACACCACAGTTACACGTGGATGCACCAACACCACAGTTACATTTGGATGCACCAACACCACAGTTACACTTGGTTGCACCAACACCACAGTTACACGTGGATGCACCAACACCACAGTTACACTTGGATGCACCAACACCACAGTTACACTTGGATGCACCGACACCACAGTTACACGTGGATGCACCGACACCACAGTTACACGTGGATGCACCAACACCACAGTTACACGTGGATGCAACAGCACCACAGTTACACGTTGATGTACCAACACCACATTTATATGTGGATATAATAACACCACATTTATACGTGGATGTAATAGAATCACATTTATACCTGGATGTAATAACACCACAATTACACGTGGATGTACCAACACCACATTTAAACGTGGATGTAATGACACCACATTTATACGTGTATGTAATAACACCACATTTATACGTGGATGTAATAACACCACATTGATAAGTGGATGTACCAACACCACATTTAAACGTGGATGTAATGGCACCATATGTATACGTGTATGTAATAACACCACATTTATACGTGGATGTAATAACACCACATTGATAAGTGGATGTACCAACACCACATTTATACATGGATGTAATAACACCACATTTATACGTGGATAAGGATGTAATAACACCACATGTCTACGTATATATAACACCACCACATTTAAATATATATATATATATATATATATATATATATATATATATGTATATATATATATATATATATATATATATATATATATGTATATATATATGTATATATATATATATATATATATATATATATATATATATATATATATATATATATATATATAATATATATATATATATATATATAAGATAAATGATGTAGATCGACTCACTGAGCACCCTGTAACATACTCCGTTCACGCGTGTGCTAATTAAAGCAACCATCTAATCAGCCCCGTGGGCCCACAGATTAATCAGTGTGTATATAATGTGTATATATAGCAGCCCAATAAGTAATCATGTAAGGCAACAGCATCTACTCTACGAATCTACATAACATCATTTCTTTGTGCATTCTTTGAAACAACTGTCAAAATGTTTTAATATATGAGAACATGAACGTTGTAATGAGGGACATAGTTAAAAGACTGGCGAAGTGAATCACTGAAGACATGTAATTTGATGCAGCACGCAAAGTGACAGGTGACGAGTCAGACATGCTACGCGTCACTGTGACGATATCCTGCAAAACATGTTTTGAGGATTGATTGCTGTACAAGCAGCCAAGCTGTGAACAGACCCCCAAGGCCGCATTGTAACGCCGTAGACACAGCATCTGTTCGTCAGTTACGTGTTCAGCTATAAGGACACTTATTACAGGAAATATTGTATCAATGGTGAGAATTGCATTTTTTATATAAATTCTAGAACATATATAGGCAGATTTCTCAATTAACCCATCGCAGTCGATAACAGTTATCATGTGGTATGTGGAAAGTGTTGAAATCGACTGCAAGAACGTAAACAAAAACTACGTTTCGGGCGCGATTAATCGATTCATTGGCAAAAGGATGGTGACATCAGAATTTCTTAGTTGCGTGCAAAGAACTGGGGATATACTATTATTGATGCAATTTGTATGACGTTCAAATATTACACATTAAGCTTCCCAGACATTCCAAGCATATTACCTTAGATGGCTTTTTTCGAGTATTCACGTAAAAATCCAAGATTGCCGACATTCATTAAACAATATAACGTTCTGGATGCCAAATAATTATATGACAATGTGTGTTTTAGAGGACTGATCATTCATTTGCATTATGGATATTACAATACCACCGGTACATTAATACAGGGCACGAAATAAGCAGTATCACATCGCATTTTGCGATGCATATATTGCGGTTTGCTAGTCAACTGCATTTTCGTATCGCAAACTTTGCGATGCAATATTCATGAATAATGTTGTTTTGTTTTGATCAAGCGGTAACTGTCGTAGCATCGTAGATATGGGCGCCGCCATTTTTCTCGCGCGATTTTCGCGAAACGGAAATGCGATTTTACCAATGCATAGTCCCCTAGCGCAATACTTGCTACAGGGGTTACATCAATTCGTTTGCACGTGTGTGGCAGCATACGGAGTTGTTTCGAAGTGAATGCTCAGAGATTCCGCTAGCCTATGAAATAGTCCGGTACCCGGTATACCGGCAATGGATATTTTTCCGGTATGAAGCAAACGTCTACTGATGCCCAGTCTTTCCGAAAACAGAACGACGCTACTAATGTACACAAAACACCAACAATGATGTCTGCTAACTAAGAAATGTTAATAACCAAGAGACGAATGATACATGAAAAAAACAAAACCTCATTCACCTACAAATAAGTACAAGGGCTTCACGTTTGAAAAGAACAGGCAAGCGACAAATCGCTCACCTAAATTTGCCAAATTAATTGAGGCGAGCGATTTGTTAGTTGCGCCACCATTTCCCATTCGGATTTTGTCGTTGGTACTTTTTGGCGCTGACTTTTGTGCAATGAAATAAATGTTTCCTTTAGTAAACCCCATACATTGCAATTGGTGAAGTCTTTCCGAAAACAGGACGACGCTACTAACGCACACAAAACACCTGCAATGATGTCTGCGAGTTAAAAACGTAGTGTCCCATATACGTTGTACACCAGTAAAAATCACAGGCGTTTGTAGTCACAACAATAAATTTGACGATGATCAGTGCTCCTGATTAAGCATCACGGTAACTGCTGCCTGTGTCTGTGTTGCGAAATCTACGGGTGCTTACTACAACTGTTTACCGTAGAAATTGACCCCTGGGCCTGGCTCCCCTTGCAAGATAAACGCGTGGAATCCAATCACAGCCCAACTTGTTTATATGGTAATTATCATCTAGCCAGTAAGGCGAAAGGCGGGAAAACATAGGGAGTAATCCCAGCACTTGGGTTGACACTGCAATAAACAAATGGCTGCAATTGTTCATGGCGTTTAGACTAGCTATAGTGGCAGAGGCCAGAGCAGGAGACAACTTGATCTTAGAAGAAATCGTGTTTTTCGGTGCGAATATTCCGCGCAACATTTTAACATGTTGCCGTTGGATGTGTTTTCTGAAGAAAAAAATATAAATTATTATTTTATTTGTAACAAAGATACCAACCCTCCCAATTTCCCGTTCAACTCCCAATTCCGATATGCCATTTTATAGCATGAAAACCTCCCGATAACAACGCCTTTTCCCATTAATTAAAAAAAGCATTGCGAAGTAGTTTTATATGCCACCAACAACCAAGTGTATTGCTCTAGTTATTAGTGCCTGGGAACAGCGTGCTGTCTCAATTCCCAAAATATTTGCATTACGGTCGTTGACAACATTATAACCACACCAAAGCCAAGGCATCGTCGACCACACGCATGAATGTATAAAAGTGCAAAATCATGAAATAGTGTTGTTTTCATAACTCCCCAAATCACAAGTAATCTGCTATACAAAACTGCTATGCAAGATTCGTGTTTGCTATGCAAAACTTATTTTGCATGCAATGCAATTTTTTAGATTTATTTCGTGCCCTGTAATATTAGCTATAGATAGTACATATATCTGATACATGATTGTAATGACCAATACAATTGTTTGGACAGCAGTCCTTTCACTCACACAACCTTTGTTTGTGTGAGTGAAAGTTAGTACGGTCAAGCCTAACTTATTGAAAATAAAGATACGGCGCTGTAAATTGAAAAATGATGAGCTACAAACGAGGTATTGTAGCATAGCCTCTGCTATTTACTCATATAATCGATATTGACTGTAGCAGATGCAGTAACGATACACCTTGGTAACTGTAGTAGACTTGGCAGCGACAACCTCTACAGCTGGATGCTTTTTCTTCCATCTAAACAACCCGTGCCGTCGAATGCCAACTTTCGCATGTTCTATGCGCAAACCTGTGTTTTACCGACCTTCAGCTGTGGTCCATCGATCTTTTACGTAACTCGCCACCTACTAAACGCCACGAGTAATACTTTCAAGGAATTCGGCGGTCACGGCACGGATTGGCACTGGATAGCGTTAATTGCGAGACGATGACCTATCGACACAGGCAGTTCGCCAATGACGCTGACTGTTCTTGGAATGCCGACGATGACTCGCTTGTTTAAAGACGATGGTATCGAATGGAGCCAGCACAAGATTCGGCTAGATGTGTGTGAGGCACCCGCTCGGCCCCCAAAATAGACAAGATTGTTTATCAAACCGGCGACTGGTAGAACGGGGAAACGTCTCTGAGGCTTATATAGGCTTAATAATGACAACGACAATGAGTTGAAAGGCGGCGATGAACGCAGTCTAATGAAATGCTCTGCACTTACTCGATCACGCAGAGACGTCCGTCTACGTTGAAGAGCTCATAACAACCAGGAGCGTCCTGCTTTCGTCCGACATCGGGGATAAAACGCAAGCCTAATGCCCCAAGGAAATTACTTTTTGCACAGCTGAAAGAAGGCAGGGTGTTTGGTGAACTAGTTCGTGTGGTGGTGCCACTGCAAGCGGGCGCACGGATCAGGTTCCCGGCCGCCACAGCAGTAGTATAGTCGTATCAAGAGCGCAGCGCCTCTATCGCCGTAACTCAGTTCCGTGGACTTTGATATTGTCGTTGGGCGCGAGACATCTGTTTCTAGTTTTCGGGGTTTTGGGTCCATACCCCGCAGCGCCAGTGGCTGCCACGACGTTGTCGGGTCAACCAAAATAAACCTAAAAAGATGTATCTCTTGCGTCAGCGGAGACCGTCGCACATGGAAGCTCTCTACCTGGTGGCCTATGTCATCGGTGTCGCGCTCATTCCGTCGACGATGTCGGAGCCGACTGCTAAATATCAAGGTAGGGTCATCTGTTTTAAATGTATCTTTTGTGCGTGTCGTCACTGGTTGGTGAAATAGTTAGCCGGATTTTCCATCTGTTCATGTAATATAGGCGGTGGGCAGGCACCTGTTCCGTTCACATCGTCCCATAAATAACAGGCTAAATAATGAGTACGCTAGGAACTATACCTGTTCATCATTCGACGAGCTTTATATCTGGGTCAAACACGTTTTAAAAAATATATACTGGAACCAGCCTTGACCTTTGATAGTGCTACAAGAATAGAACTTGGGGTTACAACGTACGGTGCTGTTGTTGTTGTTGGTGTTGGTTGGCATTTATTGTTGTTAGTTTGACATGGCTAATTGTTGTTGTTTGGCATGGTATTTAGCGTTGCATAGAACTTATTGTTTGTGTTAACTTAGGCAATATCCACATTCTAACAACACGCATACGATTCAAAGTACACACACACACACACACACACACACACACACACACACACACACACACACACACACACACACACACACACACACACACACACACACACACACACACACACACACACACACACACACACACACACACACACACACACACACACACACACACACACACCCACACACACACACACCACACCACACACACACACACACACACACACACACACACACACACACACACACACACACACACCACACACACACACACACACACACACACACACACACACACACACACACACACACACACACACACACACACACACACACACACACAAATAAGTTATATGCAAAGCTAAATACCATGCCAAACAACAACAATTAACCATGTCAAACAACATGTGCGTGCATGTGCCAAAATATGCCAAACCAATTTTAATTGTTTGACGAAGGCCAAATCATGACATATTTAACTTCGAGGGGTTAGGGCATACACCCTGGTTAACCCGTCTTACTTTTGACCCAACGGTAGTCGTTTTGTTAAGTGAAACACAAATGCGTATTTAGAAGGGTTAAAAGATTTGGAGATTGAGTGCGGGTTCACAACACTGGAAACCAAGAGATTAAAAGGAGACTAAATGTTATTTTTTATAGTTATGAAGATATTAATAGAAATTTTTCAAACTTAAAGAAGTTGGACTCTCTTAACTGTATATGTGTATTCGAATATTCGAATGCCGTTTATTATAAAGTCGGGTCTGTGGAACACTATCTAATTTATACGATTCAAACAGCCTTGCTAGCCGACACACAACTCGCAGAAAGGCTCGTAGAATTGTGTAAGTAATTAAATATTAATATCAACATACTTTTGTGATTTATTGAATATCACAGATTTAGCACACGTAATATTATTCCGTTTTCTAATGGTCTTTTGAATATAATGAACTGTAACCACGGTCATAGACATATATTTGATCGCTTTTAAGAGCAGGTTGTATTTCTCGATGTCTTTCATATAATAAAAAGTTACATATTAATATAATATAAACATGTTTGTCCTGGCATCCCGTCATCACCATAACATAACTAATAAAAAGTTACATATTAATATAATATAAACATGTTTGTCCTGGCATCCCGTCATCACCATAACATAACTAATAAAAAGTTACATATTAATATAATATAAACATGTTTGTCCTGGCATCCCGTCATCACCATAACATAACTAATAAAAAGTTACATATTAATATAATATAAACATGTTTGTCCTGGCATCCCGTCACCACCATAACATAACTAATAAAAACGAGTCATGTTGATGCGTTTGGGCAGCTGGTTAACAAATAAATATATCGACTACAGTTGACGATAGTCACCGTTCTACATCGTATCTCAATTGTCGCATTAAAGGTCCCTCCTCAAACCGATTTTTTTCGCTAGTCTCATTTCAAATTAAATTTGCGAAAAATCAAACTTACCTAATATCCACCGCAACATGTTAGCTCGCTTGTTTAATTTTTGTATAGGTTGTTTGTGAAACCATCAGACAAACTATTAAATTACTTAATGTTTGGTCAAACATTAAGTGAAGTGACTGTGGAAACGCTGAAAACTCACTTTGGTGAAATTTCGTAACTTTGTCATGTGATTGGCGAGAGGATGGAAGTCACGCCCATGATCGGCACTGACCCGCACAGTGTTTAACATTTTGGATATCCGCTATTTTAAACCTTGCCAGATCTAATGTCTAAAGTCAGCATTATGTCGATGATTTGAACAAAACAGGCATTTTGTATTAAATCGACGGCGGATGTTACATAAACTATTCACACACTACATATTAGGACATCAACGAACCGGATTTGCGATAGGCGAAATCAGTTGAGGATGGAGTTATAAGTAAGAAAACGAAGACAACAGTAGTAGTTACTAGTGGACGGTTAACTCGGACTGAACGAGGCCAGCGGGCGGATGCCATGTGATGTGGCACTTTCTCGCGCATTACACATCTGTCTTATTTCATCGTCTGCCAGTTGGACGCTGCATGGGAGAGAACCAATTTGGCACATCGCTGCAACAACGTCGACATTATGTTCGGCGAAAACTACGCAACTCAATCAGGTCTTCGCAATGCCGGAATATATTTTTTACTACACAAAGGAGGAAAAAGACGCCCTTACCTTCAACCACGCACGCTTTATTGTATGTGTGTCTGGTGTGACAGCGGCCTCCACGGTGGGAGAATCCTAATACCCGCTGCCTCCGCTCTCTCTGCCTGTCTCTCGCCAGACAGTTCCCGCTGCTTCCCAGCCGAGGACTAGGGTTCAACCGGCGATGATTGACAGCTCTCGAGTGACACCATTTCACACTGGGGCATCTACCATCGGAACCCTGCTTCCTCTCAGACGAAACGATATGTACCCTGACTAATGTACCCGACGCTTAGGTCAGATGACGGGAAAACGTAAGATGTTGAACAAAACTTAGCATAACGTGATACATTAAAATTAAGCGAGGCACCATGAACAGCTGCCTTTCGCAGGCTAACATATCGCACAGGCGGCTGTTCAGACAACCCAGGATGGCTCAAGTCAGGCGCTTTCTGTGTACCAGTGTCTATATATAGCACTAAACCTTCGTTTGAACTCATCCAGCAATGTGGATTCTGGCCAAGTTTCTTTTACTTGACCTGCATTGTGGTCGTGTAATATGGAAGCTGTACCTTCATATAACAGACAGGTTTTGATGACAATTTCAATTATGATCACCGGAAGAAAAACAGTATTTTGGTAAGAGCCATTATTTAGGGTTTATTTTTATCATTATAATTATAATAATAACATAATTATAATAATAAACTTCTATGGAAACTGAGCTCAGAGGCGCAACAAAACAGAATCATTAAGCATAATCGTGAACAGACACGTTCAAAAGTCATTATCAGAACGAGGAACCACCGAAGATTTATGGTGGAAATGCAATTTGGAATAATATATGTCTTGAATTTTTTTCGGAAGGTAGCTATAGTTTCAGATGTTTTCCTAGTGGTGGAGGTTCATACCAGAACCTAGGCGCAGCGACATACAAAGCAGGTTTGCCCAAGTTCCCAGCAGGCACACGACGTTGTGGCAAAGTTGTAGCAACGTCAGGTATCGAGGTTGTGATGACGTCGAATTATTGGTCGATATGAAAGCTTAATTACGTTTATTTTGTAAAGATATCCAGATTTTTCATGATTTAATAATGGATTGTTGTATAAGAGCGTCACCATACCATATACGTCAAAACAATATAAGTCTAACATAATAGCTTGTTGGAATGAGTACGTTGCGCCATTGAGAGAAACATACATTTTCTGGCATAATGTATGGACAGATTGTTTCCTCCAAACGCTGTTATTGCCGATGTCTTGCGTGGATCACGCTCTCAATATCACAGAGCTGTTCGTTTTTGTTAAACATAATCAAAATAATGTCAAAAAAAAGAAAGTATGGCTACAGCCTTACTTGGAAATATAACTAGGGACTTCTGGAAAGACGTGGGTAAAGTCAATAGGACAAATACTATATTACTCAACCTGGTTGATCATGTAACAGGGGACTAAAATATATCTAAACTATTTGCTACTAAATATAACGAACTGTATACTTCAGTAGCTTATAATGAGGAGGATATTTATTCATTGCTACAAACTATACATATTCAAATAGACGCATAATGTAATGACTGTGAAACTAATATTAGAGGATATTTTCAATGGTATTAACCAGGTTAAAAGTAATAAATGTGATGTATATGGGTTGGTTTATACTGATCACTTTACCCATGCTCCTCACAAACTACACGTACTTTTCTCTCTCTCTCTTTGGTTATTCACGGCAATTGTGTATCACGGGTATACCCCGGATTTTTTTTATTTAGCCGCAATCCAACCTTTGGTAAAAAAAATAAGAAAATCAGCTGATGACTCTAATAACTATCGAGCCATTGTTTTTGTAGCCTCCTGTCCAAGCTATTTGAGGGGATTATCATGATGAAAAGTGCTGATATTTTTAAAACAAGTGATTTACAATTGGGGTTTAAACCTCAGAGCTCTACAGGTTTGTGCTAATGGAGACTGTTAACTATTTCCAACATAATATGATGTGTTTATGCTACTAGTAGATGACACGAAAGCATTTGATGAAGTAAATTATGTCAAACTTTTTCATTTACGAATAGGTAGAGGAATTAATCCCTTGCTAATCAGATGTTTACTTTATATGTACACTAATCAACACTTAAACGTTTCGTGGAACAATTCCATGTCAGTTTATTTCTCCACTACCAATGGAGTGAAGCAGGGTGGGCTTTTGTCCCCTATTTTGAAATACGTATATATATATATACATACATATATATATATATATATATATATATATATATATATATATATATATATATATATATATATATATATATATATATATATATATATATATATATATATATATATATATATATATATATATATATATTCCTCTACCCATTCGTAAATGAAAAAGTTTGACATAATTTACTTCATCAAATGCTTTCGTGTCATCTACTAGTAGCATAAACACATCATATTATGTTGGAAATAGTCTCCATTAGCACAAACCAGTAGAGCTCTGAGGTTTAAAGCCCAATTGTAAATCACTTGTTTTAAAAATATCAGCACTTTTCATCATGATAATCCACTCAAATAGCTTGGACAGGAGGCTACAAAAACAATGGCTCGATAGTTATTAGAGTCATCAGCTGATTTTCTTATTTTTTACAAATATATATATATATATATATATATATATATATATATATATATATATATATATATATATATATATATATATATATATATATATATATATTTCAAAATAGGGGACAAAAGCCCACCCTGCTTCACTCCATTGGTAGTGGAGAAATAAACTGACATGGAATTGTTCCACGAAACGTTTAAGTGTTGATTAGTGTACATATAAAGTAAACATCTGATTAGCAAGGGATTAATTCCTCTACCCATTCGTAAATAAAAAGTTTGACATAATTTACTTCATCAAATGAATATATATATATATATATATATATATATATATATATATATATATATATATTATATACATACATACGTACATATATATATATATATATATATATATATATATATATATATATATATATATATATATATATATATATACAGGAGCGGATCCAGGATTTAGAAAAAGGGGGTCCAAGGTAATGTATGCAGCGCCGGAGGAGCGAAACGAGGCGCAAAGCGCCTCGGGGGTGTGTGAGGGGGAATCCCCCTTCCCATCCATTTTACTTTTTTAGACAAAACACTTGAAATTGGGACACTCATAATCTGCTTTTAAGCGAGTTAGAGCCTAATGTAATCAACCCAAAATTCAGACATGCGACATCGTACGAATTTTCCGTATACAATACGGATTTTCGGGAAGAATACGGCCTTTGGCCGTTTCCCGTTTAAAACGGATTTGCAAAAAATATAAAAATCGTGACAAAGTGTGCTCTTCCTCCTTGTTCCCTGCTGTACAGGATTGAGGGTCAGGTAAAGTCGAGCCACTCTTTCTGTTCTTTCTTTCCATAATTTTCTATCGGCCGCTCCCTCTCTCCATCTTTCATCCTCCCCCGATCTTCTCATGTCCCTCCTCACGCAGTCCTCCCATCTCAGCTGTGGCCTTCCCCTTTTCCTGCGTCCTTGATGTTTTTCCACCTCTGTTCTCTTTGCTAGTTTGCTTGCACCCATTCTTACCAAGTGGCCTGCCCATCTCATCCTGCTTCTCACCAATCTTCCTGTTAGGCTGCATTGCATCCGAACCTCTCTCCTTAGGTCGTTCATCCTTCTTCTGTCCACCTTCTTTGTTCTTGTTATTCGACGAATCCAGTTATTCTCACACACTTGCAGCTTATGTTGCTGTTGTTCTGTCAACGCCACTAGACCATACTGGCATGCTGGTGTAACACACGTTCTCAGGACTTTCCCTTTCAGCTTTTTTGATATGTTTCTGTTCAACATGACTCCCTCTACCTTTCTCCAAGCATTCGCTCCCACTTGTATCCGACGTCGCTCTTCTGTCGCTGAATGCCCATCCTCCTTAACCATTCCTCCAACGAACACAAAGCCACCCACTTGCTTGATCTCCTTACCATCCAACCTGATGTTCAGCTCCACTCTCTGGTGTCCAATCCACATCACTTCTGTCTTCTCTAGGCTCATTCTCAGTCCGTGCTTCTCGAACACCCCCTTCCATTCCTCCAACACTTCCTGTAGGTCTTGTTTGCTTTCTGCTATTATGGTCAGATCGTCTGCGTACATCATCGTCCTGAGAATATCCTTCGTGTTGATATTTCTGCTGATTATTTCCATCACCATGATAAACAGTAAAGGGCTAAGGGCACTTCCTTGCCTCAAACCGATGTTAACTTGAAACTCTTCCGACAACCCAGATCCTACCACAACACTTCCTTTTGTTCTCTTCCACCATCTTGGCTTCTGCTTCTGGCACTCCCATCCATCTCACTGTTGCCATCACCATCTCTCTAGAGACTGTGTCATAAGCCTTCTCCAGGTTCACAAATCCCACTGCCATTCTCCCTTGCATCTCCAACCTCTTCTCTACCATTTGTCTTAATGCAAACATCCCATCAGTCGTCCCTCTGTCCTTTCTGAATCCCTGTTGTTCTTCACCCAATTCTTGCTCTACTTTCTTTCGGATCCTCACATCCAAGATCCTCTCTAGCAGCTTCATGATGCGACTTAGAAGTGTGATGCCTCAGTATTTCCCTGGGTCTTACACATCTCCCTTCTTCTTCCATATTGGGACTATTAGCCCTGTCCGCCATTTCTCTGGTACGTTACCTTTCCTCATACATGTATTCAGCAGCCTCTTTGTCCAGCTGATTCCACTCTCCCCCGCTGCCATTACCATTTCCACACGCATCTCATCGATACCAGGTACTCTTCCCTTCTTCAACTCCACTTTCCCCTCTACATATGATGATAATTATAGATCGTTGTCATTTCTTTCCTGGTTCAGTAGCTCCTTGAAGTAGCTTTCCCAGACCAAAAATCGTGACAAAGTAGTCCTATGTATTTTCTTGTATTCGTCACATAAGTATAACTTATACTTATAACAAATTTACTTTTGAGTCTAGAGTTTCGGCAAAACGCAGCGGATTTTTTTTCATTTACACCTGTAGGTAGGCCTGTTCCAACGAAGAAAATGCGGTGGGTCTGAAAATGTCTAAACGAAAGGACAATATTAAACATATGTCATGTGCCATTTATTGCAATACTGACTAAAAGAAATATAGCAAAGCAAATGTTTAATAAAAAAAACGAGTATATTTGCACACAAACAGACTAACGAATCTTTGACTAAAAAAGTGCTACACGCATTCTCTATATTACTCAGCACATCCTTTGCCAAGGAAACTGTGTTTAATAGTTTCTCATCCAGCCCCTTCTGATATAGGTTCTGAATTATATAATAAAAGTAGTTAGATTTCATATTACTGAAAGTCGTGGCATCAAGTTTGAACCTAGACAAGGTATAACTGAAACGTTTAGACATATATGAACCAATACCCCAAAAGGCTACATCGCCCTATCAAGAGAGTCTATCCAAACCGTTGTTGCATTATAAACTACTCTGTATAAAGCGCACCATTCGATTCTCGATCTGAATTTGAATCGGGAGACATTCTGCTAAAAGTAGTAGTACCATGTAACAACAGTGAGTGCAAACTGGTAGATTGAAACGTTTCCTAATACATTTGAGCCTTGCAAATTAAAACTCATCATAGAAATACATACACCGTAGAAAGAAGAACAGTGTGACATCACTAATTGACGTTGTGTACTTATATTACAAAAGCCAAAAATGAAAATGTAGTGATTGGCATATCCACCTTTCATGCCATAGTTCTGAATTCAAGACGCAAACCGGACACGGTAGATTTGGGTTATAACCCTGGCTCTCAACATTGTGGACTGTGTATCCCTCGTAACTCGGAGATCACGTTAATGTCGATCCCGTTTCAATTTGGGACGTTAAAGAACCACTGAGGTCAGCTTGGCGAAACAGTTCTGAAAAGGCTAACTAGTTGAATAAGACCTCAAAAGACCATAACATTCTAACCACAATATAATTATGTAGACAGTAGTCAGTTAATAGAACGTTGCCGGGTGCTGGATACAAATAGATACTATAAACTATGTTTATATCAGCTTTGTTTTAATAACAGTTGTTCATCAGCAGATCTGTTAATCATTATACATCAAGCTCCAGTACCCGTTGCCTTTTCCATTGTGATATTAGCACACCTGATTTGAGTCACGTTAATTATTGATACAGTATGTAGCTTGAGAACATTTCCCGTTTGTTTCTTTCTATGAACATTTGACAAACTGTTTCCAAATCAATCTCCATGCCGTGGTTCATGTTCGTCACGGTGAGCCCAGAAAGCCGATTTTCTCCCATCCTGTTGCCTAGGTAGGTTTTGACCCGTCGCAGGCAGGGGAATGAACGCTCTGCGTCCCAACTTCCAACAGGAAGAGTGCAACCGATCCTCAACAGGGTGTGGATGTTCGGAAAGATGTTTTCGTCTGCGTGCTCGAGACATTCAGTCAGGTTAGGCGAGGACGATGACTGTGTGGGCTCTGTGATTCTCAAATAGCGCTGCCATTCCTTCAGCTCAGCTCGCAGCGAAAAGACGTTTGGCATGTTTGACTCCAAGAACATCAATCCGTCCACAACATGTTGTACATTTCCCGTCTCTTTAATGATCCCGGGGAGTAGAGCAAGAATCTCTATACCCTTCCTGCTTTCTGGGTTAAATCGATTGTGGAATTCGGCAGAGAAGTGATCATAAAACGGGATTGAATGGTTGCGCAGTTAGTGCTCCCGTGGGGATGTGCTGGGGGCATTGGGTCTTTGCATATGTCGGGACGATCGGGGTGTCCTTGGTGCTGAGATGGATGTACCAAGAAGTGTGACTAAACGTGTAACATCTTTATACCATTCACTGTACTCCTCTTATATCTATCTTTTGTCTCATCGTTACCATTCGTTCCCTGGTTTGGTCGATCATACTGTACTCTTGATATATGTCCGAGTCCCTCTTTTGAAGCTTGGAGGCCATGGGCCTGACATTCTCCAAAACATTCTTGGTGATGATGAATGCAATGATTGGATGTGACGAAGTGAGACTGAGTATAGCGGCCCTTGCGCTTTCGTCGTGGTCTCCACATCCCAACTGCCAGCCTATGCAACCTCCTCGTAGGTGTCATGATATTCAGTCGGATTCAGTACGACAACCAGACATTCACACATGAACTCATACATGTCATAAAACGTGTCGTAGCATGTGTGACGCTCCACTCATCTGGTCTTGCACATTCCGGCAAGTTTCTTATTCCTCATATCTGGTGCCAGATATTTTAGGATTCGTTCCTGGAATCGTTGTCGTTTGGGGAACAGATCGAAGAAAAGGAACACTGTATTAAGGGTGTCGACCATATTCCGGATGGCAGGTAGTCTACAGGCATTGGCGATGTTAAAATTGAGGACATGACTGCTGCAGTGTATATACATAGCTCGTGGGTATAACAGCTTTATCCTCACCTGCACGCCAACCTTATCCGAGGACATACACCGCGCACCAACATAGCTCTGACCCCTGGCTTTACTGATGTGGATGTTATGATTTTTCAGACACTCTATGACAGCACGAGTTATAGTTTCCATCGTTGCCCTCTCAAGATATATAAAATCCAAAAAGAATTCTTTGACTTTACAGCCAATCAGCATCCTCAAGCATACTGACATAATCTCCTGTTTACCAGGTGGATCTGTGATCTCATCTGCCATGATGGAAAAAAAGGCATTTTCGTCTTCAAGGCTTCGTGTATTTTCTTTACTAATGTATTCGGCTGCTACATCAATCACTTCATTGTGGATGATTCTTGGTGTATACTGCACATTCTTCCTTCCAATCTCAAGATGTTCTCGGAGTGTGTCGTCGCGTTTGGCCGAAATTGCCCAGAAGTTTACCCTGTTGGACGAAATACTTGTCCGATCATCCCTGTGGCCTCTAAGAGGCAAGTTTGTTTTCCACAAAATACAACTGTTTCGTTTTATGTTAAAATGATCTCACTGACAGTGAAATGTGATTTTAAAACGTGTATTACTTGTTATAATGATTAAGATATTCAAAGACGTTGCTGATACGATAGGATACGTTAAGTTTTTAACTGTAAAAATGCCAATTGTTATCTTGAAAGTCCGGTCCGAAGAACTGATGCAGACGATTTTCATCAAACGACTGTTAGATGCATTTGCTGGATCTTCGCAATCTGCAGATTTTCGAGTATCCGAGGATTGCGCAACGCAATCGAGCGCAATCTGCAGATTGCGCAGATCCAGCAATTGCGCCCAACCCGTCTATGAGCGCCAAACATTCCCATAGTGTGTTCATTCTTTCGCGGGGAGATATGGTCAAACATGAGGTGGGCGTGTGTGTATACACGTGCGTGCGGTGTGCGTGTGCAGTGAATCTATGAACGACGTCACCGATAATGCTAAGAATAACTTTAGGGATCCCTGGACGCCATGTTTATCGCCTGCGCTAGATCAGTGTCTGAAAACGTCGGACTGCTACTAAGGAATTCATACGTAGTAAGCTACAAGTTTGAGTTTGTGTTGTTTCTTGGCAATGTCTTTGTCCCCGTTAACATGCAATTGCAATAGATTTTTTTGGTTCTCAAAAAGGGGGGGTCCGGACCCCCCTCTGGATCCGCCTATGTATATATGAATTGTTAACAAGATTCAGTATGTCTGGGTTCGGTTTTTATGATAGGTCACAAGTATTATTAGCTGTGCAGATGATATATCTTTAATAATTCCATTAACATATGCATTTGAACAAAATGTGTGATATCTGTCTAGAATTTTCATCCGAATATGATTTAAAATTTAACCTGTCAAAATTCCAACTTATTAAATATGGCAGTCATCCTGATTCCCTATTTTACTTTGATGGTACACAAGTGAAAAATAGTAAAAAAAAAGGGTTGCATTCAGGCTGCATTATTGGTCCTAGCATGCACCAGGTTAAAGATTATGTGTCTTGATTTCATATGGCGTTTAAATTAATTATCTGCTAACTTTGGGTTTTTTAATGTCTCTGGAACTTGCAAGATATATATGTAGATGAGTTTTATACTACATGGCGCAAGGGTATCAGGAAACTTGGTTGCCTACCTGGTTGCCTACCTGGTTGCCTACCTGGTTGCCTACCTGGTTGCACCCATTGTAATGTGGTGCCACTTTTAGCGGAATGTCCCCGAGTCAAATTCATAATTATCATGAATCGAATGGTGTGTAGCACTTGTTTTTAGTCAAAGACGAGTTTCTCTCATTACTCTTTGTTTTGTGTACCCAGTAAACATTGTTTTAACTGAATTGTAGACAATGTAGTACGAATAAATATATTATTATTATTACTATTAGGAACAATAAGTTGTTGCGAAATGGATGCAGTATTAACAGAGGATCCTTCTCGAGATAAATTTGTCGAGTTGTTGGATAAACTACCAACATCCAACAATATCGTCGTATCATTACAAATCACAATCTAATTGTCTAGGGAGTAACGATAAGGCCATGTTTCTTTCCAAATGTTTTTCAAGGTCCTCGTAGAGCAGGACCGCATCCAGCAGTCCAGGAGTATTAGGGCTGAACATTGAAATAAATAGTACAAAGCTAACTACATATAAACAGTGCCCTGTATGCTTTTCTCACAACGAGGTTAGATGCATGAAAACTATCATACAATGTAGGCCATTGGGGTGAAATCACTTCCGTTCATGAATTCCGCCGTCCAGTCATTGGTGCAACATAAAATCATTACACGTATTATTAGCCAGTATGTAAAACATACGTACCCAGGTAAGTCGTTGTGATACAATCACATAGGGGCACTTTTCATATGCTGTCCAATATGGTATTTTGCAACTATGCTGAAACAATTGCTTTGTACTATTTATTTATTTATATGCGTTTTTGACCTAATGCTACTGGACTACAGCTACAATGTCTACACGGACTAGAAAGTTACTTGTTGGCGATTTGGTGTATGTGGTGCATTTCAGCATAAAACTAGCGGTGTCAGAAGAGTTGAATTAATTAATGCGTCTAGGAGGACCTTCATAGCAAATGTTGTGTTTTAATAAGCTCCCTATGGGGGGCGCTGAGACTGATGAGTTTCGCTCCGTCAAATAATTTCGGAGGGCGCTGTGACTGATAAGTTCGGCTTTATCAGACAATTGCTATAGATAATGAACAGTACGGCTTTATCAGACAATTGGGAGCCGCTGTGACTGAACAGTTCGGCTTCGTCAGACACCTTTTGGGGCCGTTGAGACGGAAGAGTTACGCGACGTCAACAAATTTAATAAGAGTTCCGCTTTGTGTACCTGAAGGTCGACAACCTTCTTAATGAATTCACTCAGTGAGCCACATGTATAATGTTGATGGTCTATCCGTTGAGCTGACAGCTTAAAACAATAATTATTGTGTTATATTTAGGCGAATGCCTTGTTAATATACATAATCTTATTACGAACAACATGATCCCATATTGGACGAGATAATTAATATTCGAGGGTTGTGAGTTCAAGACCCACACTGGGCACGGTTCATTTTCGAAGCTTAGGCAATTTCGTTTACCCTAATTTGCCTCAGTCTACTCAGCTGCAAATGAGTACAAACACTGTTTGGAAGGTATCTGCGATGGACTAGTGTTCCATCCAGGAGAGTCAGTATAACTATAAGCCTTCATGGCTTCCTAAGGCGTAATGCCTGGGGGATGACTTTATCTTTTTTTTATTGTGTAAATACGTGTCATGCTAGAATTCTGAATGAGTGTCTAATTTTGTTTTCCTCCAGGAACATTGGCTAAAGATAATTGCAATTTCAATGGATAAAAAGCATAACTTGTGATATATATATATATATATATATATATATATATATATATATATATATATATATATATATACAACCCGAAATTCATTAGCCTGCACATTTGGTGTCGCCGAGTTCTGTGTGGTCACATGATGCACTTATTGCAGTTAATATTATGTGGGTGAATATGAACATGTTCAGAAAGGTGATGTAAAGTCCTTTCCAGTGATACAAGTTTTGATGTGGTAGCACTTCATGCGTTAAAGTAACAACCCGATCAATGTCGACAAAATTATTTGACGTGTTTTAAAACAACAAAACCGCAACTCCTGCGTATCACTGCGTGTCTGTTGAGTATATAAACAATCATAAAATGATATAAAGTTCATTCGGTATTTAGTTATTGTCCACGTCACTGCGACCATCCGAAACTCCTTAATCTGCACATTGGTGTCGCCAAGCTGTGTATGGCCACAGGTCGAACATATTGCAGATATTTAGCCCGATTAGTTTAGAAGCGTTCTTGACGACTGATTCAATTTGATTAATTTCATCTTGGCTGGCGCGACCAAACCAGACAGTAATAGAAAATGACAAGACACTTTCAATAACTGCGCGGTAGAAACGTGTTAATATTGCTTGAGATAAGCCGAATCGTTTGAGGTGTCTATTGTTGGATGGATGGATGGATGGATGTGGATACATTAAAAAAACTGATATAAAGTCCTTTCAAATGACACTAAGTCTGAAAATGGAATTTCTATAGTCGACATATTTGTGACTAATACTGCTGCCTACTATGGCAGGCATGACATGAAAATATCATTAATGTTGTCAAGCTAAGACAATTTTCAAAATGTTATGTTATGTTAATTCAGTTGTGTCACTGTTTGGTTTAAGCATTGCAACCCATGCGTGTATGTCTACAGGATAGCTACATGATAGCTGCAAGATTATAGGAAGGACATGATTCATGTCAACAGAGCAGGATTCGTGTGAATAGAAGTCGCTAGCCGTATGTTTTGTCTTTAATTGTTTACGAATAACTAGTGGATATGTCATATCCATTCTTACAAGTCCTCCCGTTCACGTAAACCAGCTTGTTTGATACAGTTAGTTTTCGAGTATGCATTTTTACTCTATTCGTAAACATAAGCATTTTTATTAATGTGTTTAATCCGTTTTTGAGAGTGGTTTTGCACAATATATGCATTACTCAACATTGAAGGTGAAGATAAATGAAGATGTTGACAAGAAGGTAGATTTCTCACATTATTCAACTGCACAGTTGAGCGGATATTTTTCCTCTTGACATTAGCTTCTGTGTCTGGGTCTGTGTCTGTGTCTGTATATTATGTATTCAGCTTAATTCTTAAAGTACCCAGTAGAAGATGATGGTCTGATGCCACATATGCCTCTATTTTAACTCGTGTGTCCAGAAGACTTATTCTCCATTTCCTGTCAATGGTTATGTTCGAATTGATTCTCTGTTTTCCCATCTGGTAAGACCCATGTTGCTTTGTGTACTGTTTTGTGTGGGAAGACACTACCACCAATAACGAAGTCATTTAATGCACAGAAATCCATTTTCATTCATTATTCCGATGCTACGTTTCCCATGACTTCTTCTCTGCTGTTGTGTAAACCAACTTTTGTATTGGTGTATTAGAATGTTGATGTTTCTCATTTGCATTTCACCCAGTACAGTTTGCAGTCTATCGCGTTCGTTATCGCTGTTTGTTAGAACATGACACTGAATCACATTGGAGTTCTTTTATCTTGAATTTGTGTGTGTGTGTGTGTGTGTGTGGGGGTGCGTGCGTGCGTGCGTGCGTGCGTGCGTGCGTGCGGGCGTGCGGGCGTGCGTGTGTTCATCTTCATGTCCTGAGTAGATGTTGTGTTCCCCTATAGCAAGTTTCGTCTGTCCGGCTCCGTCCATCTGGCCTCACGGAGATCCAGCACATGTATGTTGCATTTCTTCATTTCATGTGCCACTTGGGCCACATTCCAGGTTCCTATTCTGATGCTTCCTTTTGGCAGTAAGTAGATGATATATCGGTAGTTTGACTTCCAGCTCGAGTCATGATACTCTCCGAGTAGACATCCGAGGTGACACCATCTTGAGATATAGTATTGGTTGTATTGTTTGTCGTTTCGGTTTCCATAATCAGTTCTTATGGATGGTTGACGGTTGATCCATAACAAATTAATTAATTTTGCAATTTATGCAGATATAAACACGGGTATGTTTATTCATACAACCCGTAATACCGCTTATATATAATTACATACATCCAACGATCGTACATACATACACCAAATCTATAGTTACTTAACAACTTAACCGACAACACACCCTAAAGCTGTTGAACATGGGAACACTCTAACGAAATAATTATATGTTGTTCAACGAGAACATTAAGTTCACGGTAGAAACAGAGCAGGACAATACGTTAGGCTTTCTAGACACATGTGCATGCCTGAATGATGGTGGATCAACCAAGGTCAGTATATATCGGAAAGCAACCCACACGGACCAATATTTGAATTGGGATTCTAACCTAGAATACAAACAATCAGTGGTCAGGACACTCCTCCAAAGGGCAGAAAACCTGATAACAGAAGAGGAGGACAAGAACACAGAGGTGGACCACAGCAAGAAAGTGCTGAAAGCAAACGGTTACAAAACTTGGATGTTTAACACCACGCAACCAATAAGAAGAAAGGAGAACATGACCAGAGAAACCAGCAGAATACAACATGCCATAGGTCTGCCCTACATTAGTAAACTATCAGTAGGAAGAATTTTTTCAAGTCCTATAACATCCCGGTTTACCACAAACCTATCAACACCCTGAGGTCACTGTTGGTACACCCAAAAGACAGGACAGCAAAGGCAGCAAAGTGTGGGGTAGTATATGACATACAATGCCCAGAATGTGACCAACACTATATAGGAGAAACAACCAGAACACTTGGCACAAGAATCAAAAACATCTATCTTGTCGCCAACCCCTACCAGCCATAAGTGAACACAAACTGAACACAGGCCATCAGTGCTCTATGAAGGACGTTAATATTCTAGACCACGAGGAGAACTTGCATAGGAGAAAAATAAAGGAGGCGATTAACAGCCACAGAGAGAAACCTACGCTGAACCGAGACGTTGGCCAGGAGCTCCCACCAGTCCTACCCCAGCATGTGTCACATGACATTGGTCATGTGACACATCCGTAACGTCAGTCTGCTGAAGAAGACTGCGATATGCAGTTGAAATATTCAGAACGTACACTAAGTTTCTTGAGAGGTAATTATGCTTAATATTAATAACCAAGAAACCGGATCATCTATCCATTCAACTATATGCTGGTTCACATGATTGGAATGGTTCAGTAACGCAAGACGGGTAGACGAGCTGGTGTAGAACATTGCTAGTGTTACACAACGCCTCGATGCAGTAGGCAGCTAGCTACTGGGGCAGGTCTATGAGTTTGGAAGTGGGGTTCGACGGTGAAGCTATTGAACGTGTATGACTTACTGTATAGTAACTATTTCACTGAAAAAATTACCACTATCAGACGTGATCTTGATGGCCAGGATAGACGCACATCTATGTGCCTGGATGAGCACTGTGGTATATCCTCACGTCTCTCAGCGTTCCTGCCCACAAAAACAAATGTGATCACCAAATTGGTCAGCAAGACGGCCTGCAAATCGTGCACGTTAGCTCCGCTCCACAGCACTGAAACAGCCCAGCCGTCATACAACGTCGGTATGACGTTGATTATTAGTTGTATATACGTTGCGACGTCGAACAACATAAATACAACGTTTTCTGAGCGTCTGGTCATCGACGTCACAAGGACATGGAAATTTGATGTCGCCACAACGTTGAAATCAAGTTGACAACCAAACCCGACGTCTTCACAACGTTTGGTTATCAACGTTATAAGGACGTGAACATTAGACATCCATGCAACGTTGTAACCACATCGACAATCCACCCAACTAGTTTCATCTATAAATACAAAGTTTTTACAACGTCTGGTCATCGACGTGATAACGACGTAGATATATATGACGTTGTCACAACGTTGAAATCACGTCGACAACCCAACCCAACGTCTGGTTATCAACTTTAGAATTACGTGAAAAGTGTACGTCCGTACAGCGTTACAATCACGTCGACAGCCCAACCAACTAGGTACATACATATAAATACGGCGTTTTACAATGTCTGATCATCAACGTTATAACGACTTGGATATATGTGACGTTGGCGCAACGTTGAAATAACGTCGACAACGCAACCCAACGTCTGGTCATCAACGTTTTAAGGACGTGGAGAATCTGTTGTACAAATGTAGTTTATTCAATTGCATTTACTATCATATAAATTGCAGCACTGCAACATGTGCAACATGATGTGCATTGAAGGTATACGCCGAACAGTGATATGCCCCACATTTAATTTCTGCTTCGCAGATTTGTCAAGTATGCTTCTGTTGTACTCCAGTATGTGCAACATATATTTTAGAAATAATAAAAATTTTGATACCAATGTGTAGGTAATTAAATTATCTTTCAAATAAATATAACTTGTAGCAGTAAGAAATTAAGCATAGAACAGTTATGGCATATAATATGTTATAGTGACATACCGAGATACTGGCGTGCCTACTAAGATATGGACAACTTTTTTAATCATACAAAAGCATATCTACACCCAATGTGAAAAGCATTATATGTCCTTTAAAATAATTATAACTTGCAATAACGCAAATTCAATAATAAAAGAACTACGCCCCCAAAACGGAAACCGCCAAATGTTTCAGAATCGTACCTAATCTCTTAGGAACCAGGGGCTTTACACAGAAACACACTGACGTCTAAAGGAATAAAGACGTGGACAATTGACATCCATACAACGTCCCAATCACGTCGACAGACCAACCAACTAGGTACATATATGAATACATCGTTTTACAACGTCTGGTCATCAACGTTATGACTACGTCGATATATGTGACGTTGGCACAACGTTGAAATCAGGTCAACAACCCAATCCGATGTCTTTACGCCTGTCATCACCATTATAAGGACTTGGACATTTGACGTTCGTACAATGTTGCAATTTTTTATTTGTTCAAGGTGCGAAAGTTAACTATAACATCTCTATTCTCTAACACAATACAACACGTGCGGTGTTAGATGCCTTAACTAAAATTACAAATAATAAGACCCTTTATATTTGTAATGTTAGGTAATTTAAGGCAGCTTTTACCACACATTTTGGTATTGAGTAGGGCAGCGGCATATCTACCATAGTCCAGCATGCATTGCGCATGCCGCCATACTGCTTTGAGTTCGAACGAACGAAATCGATGGAAGCGAACAATCCACTAATATATGCAAGTAAGTGTCACCATCCGCTTTTATTTGTTGAACTGTTTAGTTTTATCGTTTGCACGGAACACACACGACCATAATGTTGTCTTTGTCGTGATGTATTTTGCATGCTTTCACCGATTTGAATCTGAGCACATTTTTCGACATATAGTCTTTCGCAAAACTCGGTGTCGTCGCTTCCCTCTCATTTTCGATCATACCCTGCACTTGTTCCAGTGAAATGTGGTCATGTATTGTCATGTATAAATTGCACAATCTTATTATATAACTATCAAAGTAATTGTCATTGGAATAAAACTGCAGTATTTATAAATTGCATCGGGAATTTACCGGACAATAGAGCAACCATGGCCCATGTTGACTGGCTGGGGTTTGTGCAGTGTGCTTTACATTCGTTTCATCTGCCCTGCGTTGTAAATAGATGTGTCGGTTAATACCTTTATTTAATTCCTTTTAAGCGAGTGACCTGAAGAAGCAGACATGAAATGAAGCGGAGGTGAATGCAGCGCTCTCAGTGTAGCTGAAGTACGCACTCGACCAAAGTGGTGGTGAAGACTGAGGAACAACTAAAATGGATTAACAGTGTTCGTGATAAATCTGAAGTCATACTTTTGATTTCATGGGTAGTGTTTAGTTAGGAAACTATATTGTGTGATTTAATAAAAATGAGATCGCAAGTTTAGTTTGAAAATGTTTTGTCAGCCATGGGGGTCAATCGAAATTTAAGTCAGCTTGCCATTATTACTTTTCGGATTTTAAGTTCGGCGCAGTTTAATGGATGATATGGTGTTGTGAGCTTTCTTTGTTATCAAATTAAGTTGTAGTTCCTGCTCTAAATACACATTTGTAATTGTGTATCTTGTGTGTGTTAAGAATGTGTTGAAGCCATATACATAGTAGATCCCCAAACACAACATAAAGGATTATTTAACTTGCTTGTTGTGCATTGTTTCATTGAGCTGGTGTTTCTGAAGCCATGAATTGGTCAGCCAACTGGTCTTGTCACATTGTTTCAATAATGGCTTAGCCATTGTCTGTACATTCTTTACAACTACCTGGCTGTTACCAGACAGATGTAGAGTAACATTCTTACAACTGAAATAGAACCAAACAAATCAGATTTGTTTGGTTCTATTTCAGTTGTAGTGATTGTACAGGAAATTAATACACTAACCTGCATTCAATGAAGCAATTCCAAAAAAGATTCCAGTTTCGATCGGCTCTTGAAAATACATTCCGGAATAGAATTGACCCATATTTATGACAGCTGTTGTTTGCTGTTACAATTAGCAATACGAAAACACATAATAATTATGTCTGCTGCTGAATACTGGTTACTAGAGGAATTAATCTACTTTGAATGTATTCCACTGGTTCAGGAATGTACACCTTGTCAAATAAAATCATATTTGTATCAGAACACAGTGAATATCTTTATTTTGTTAATGTCTGTTTTATTATCAAAACATAATATTTATTGACTGTTTTGAAAAAAATTTCAAGTTGGTGATTAATGCTCTCCTTGTGCTCTTTTTAATGTCTGCTTGATGCTAAATACTAGGAATTGGGCAAACAAGAGTGATGTAATGGTCTACGTTGTATCCATGGGTTCATTGATGTATACATTGTTAAATAAAATGTCTCGTGTATCGGAATAAGGTGAATATCTGTCTTTATTTTGTTCAAAATGTATTTAATGACCATGTTAATTGACTGTTTCGACGAAAAAGTGTAACGCCGGTGAGTCAGGCTCTTCTAGTACACGATTTACGCTACAGACCCACGAGTACACGCCGACATGCATAGCATTGACGAAGGGGGACTAAAATTTGCATAGTAACACCTGTAAACAATTTAATTTGGTTATCAGAAAACAGTAACGATCTAATGTTGACACAACGTTGAAATCCAATCAATTTGCTACATTGCAACGTTGAAACCTGACGTTGATCCAACTAGTTTTCAACATTGGCACAACGTGGAAACGCGACGTCGATACATCGTTGAAACCTGACGTAGGTACAACTTTCAAATCCAACTAGTTTTCAACATTACTACGACGTCGATACAACAAGTTTTCAACATTGGTACAACGTGGAAACCCGACATCGATACATCGTTGAAACCTGACGTAGATACAACTTTCAAATCCAACTAGTTTCCGACATTGCTACAACGTAGTACCTGACGTTGAAACAACGTATTTTCAACGTCATTTTGCCTGCTGAGAGCACTGGTTAGAGTATGCAATGACTTGCTGTGTATACTGGACGAGCGCAGGTCAGCCATACTAATGATACTAGATCTGTCATCAGCGTTTGACACGATCGACCACGAAATCATGCTGACACGCCTCAACTATCGTTTTGGGATAACTGGAACTACTCTTAAATGGTTTAAATCGTATTTGACTAACTAACTAATATCCAAGTGCACAGCAGGACATCAGCGGAACGTCCTGTGGCTTTTGGAGTCCCGCAGGGCTCTGTGCTCGGCCCACTGATGTTCATTTCCTACACTACACCTCTTGGTGATATCGCACATCGCCATGGAATCAACATACATCTATATGCTGACGATACCCAACTCTACATCGCTTTCAGTCCTCTCTCAGCAGAAGACACAACACAGACTGTGAAGCGCACACAAGCATGTGTCGTTGAAATACAAGAATGGATGCTCACGAATAAACTCACACTAAATGCTGACAAAACAGAGGCTATTATGCTCGCCTCACATTAAGAGCAAAATCTCCATGCCGCACATAGAGCTTGTTAATACCATCGTGCCTACCTCCACTGTAGCCAGGGACATTGGCGTCTTCTTCGAGGATGCCCTAAGTATGGAGAGCCATGTACAGCATGTGTGTCACGTGGCATATTACCACAGTACTAGCAGAATGCGACATCTTCTGAATCGGAAAACAACTGAGATGATGGTGCATGGTTACGTGATATCTCGTCTCGTCTATCTGGGGTCCCGCGCAGCAAGCTCTGTACTCAAGGCAAGAGCATTCTCACACGCAGCACCGCGCCTCTGGAACAATCTGCCTCTTGCCGTGCGTGCTGCAGACTGCCATAACAGCTTCAAGAAGTAGCTTAAGACTCTTTTTTTTAAACATGCATTTTCTCTTTATATAGCGTTTGTCTACATTTATGGACTCATGCCACTTTTATTTCAACGACACGAACAATTTAGTATTAACTTTTAACTACTATTAATCAGTTTTAACTATATTTATTCACTTTTAACTTGTATCTTAAGTATTTTAATCTGATCTAATGTAATAACTGGTTACTCCAAAGCTCATTAACATGTTTTGAAACCTTTTCTTTCCTCTTATCCTGTCTGAATGTTGTATAAAGATTAAGTTTTGGTGATCTTACTAAACCCATCGTAATTCTTTCAAAGGGGCTGCTAGTGACCTGAATTCTAGAAATGTATGTGATTAATTCAGTTGGCTTGGTAGTGATTTAGTCAGCATTTATCATCGCACACAACACAACGTATTTAAAGAATTATACATTATGAATACTATTTTATTACAAAGTTTATCATATGATGCACGTAATTTCATGAAGCATTAATCGCTATGAAAGGTGTATTTTCTTGCCTAACATTAAGAAATAAAAAAATGTTTTCTTATTTCCCTCCCTGTTTGTATCCAATGTCATCATGACATCCCATGGGAGGCAAATGTTAATGACTATATAGTGAACGTTTTGCAAATGGGGACCGACTCTAATGGAACACCAATTGTTCTCCTAAAACCGGATACAGCGCTGCGATTCACTAAGAACTCAGCTTTTGAAGGCAGTGTTGAAATACTTTGGAGTGAAACTGTTGTATTTAGAGTGACAAATACCGGTTATTCCACGATTTTCTTTTAGCTCGGTAAGAGGAATATCTACAGTTTTCTCTCACATTCTTTTGCTTTCTACCAGTTAACATAAACTCTCCTCTCATTCGGGTTTCCGTAAATCATACAGTCTACACAGGTTTATGTGAGTGTTTACCACCAGTAATGGCTTAATTTCAGAAGACACAAATAGAGTGGGCGACATAGAAAAAGATGAAATATCTGTGTTGCCACACGAAAAACATCACGAAGATTTTACTCGTCACCAAGACAAATTACTGTCTCGGTTGAAAAGGAAAGCGATAGGATCAGAGCACAACCTGTGGCCAGGTGGCGCCATCGTCTACACACTGGCAGGTGGGACTCATGACAATGACACCAACACGTGTCAACATAATAGCTAGGTTATCAACAGCGCATTTACAGGTAGTCCAAATTTGTTTGGATCCCCTCAACAGAATAACATAACAGCAATAATACGTGTTGCATAGTTTTCTTGTGTAGGGACTGTTCGAGAATACCAATACTGCTATTTTATAATATTAAAATATCATATTAATTGTGATGTCAATCATATACTTTGAATCCATTCCAAAGGCGACTACATACAGCTCAAATACTATGCAATGTTATCAAAACTAGGTTGAATTAATCGATATCGTGATTAAAAGCGGTAGCTGCTTCCCGGTCAGGCGCGGGAGAAGCACCGAGAAAGCCGTGTCTACGGAAGTAGCGCCGTAGCTGACACCCTACATGGGTTTACAGCAGTATATGGATGGAGATTAAAGGAATATTAGTTTAAAAAAATTATTGTAGATCATTTTGTCGAAGGGGTGCAATAGTTAAGGTCACGGGTATAACTATACAATAGTAAATTATATTGTTCAACATTCAAACATTTGATTTTGTGTATTTCCTTTATCGGTCATTCGTAAAAATGATGCTAATGTTTGATTATGACTATGTCATTCATTGTCATTCTTTAGGTATGTATCATAACCATCATGATTTCCTTAACATGTGCGTGTGTGTGTACGTGTGTGCGTGTGTCTGCATGTGTCTGCGCGCGTTCGTGCGTGTGTGCGTGTGCACGCGCATGTGTGCGCGTGTGTGCGTGTGCGTGTGCGTGTGTGTGTGTGTGTGCGTGCATGCATGCGTGTGTGTGTTCGTGCGTGCGTGTGCGCGTATGTGTGCGTGTGTGTGTGCGTGTGTGCATGTATGTGCGTGTTTGCGCGCGCGCACGTGTGTGTGTATGTTTGTGTGTGTGTGTGTGTGTGTACGTGCGTGTGTGTGCGTATATATGTATGCGCGCGCATGTATGTGCGTGCGCCTGCGTGTGTGTGTGTGTGCGCCTGTGTGTGTGTGTGTGTGTGTGTGTGTGTGCGTGCGTGTGTGTGCGCGGATGTGCACTCGTGTGTGCGTGTGCGTGTGATTACGGTGACTGACGACATATGAAGGTGACGAAGGCGATGACGATAATGATTAAATAATAACAGCGTTGGTGACTGTAACACGTAGACGATGTCGCCAACAACGCCATCATCCGCAGCGCTATCGAGGAGGCGATTGATGAGTGGGAGCGGACGACGTGCATCCAGTTCTTCCGGGAGAACGAGACCGATCTGCTGCTGTCTGGCTACGACAAAGTCGACAAATACGTACGCTTTGTGAAGGGCATCGGGTAAGCATACGTAGTTCGTTTGTGGCGACGATCAACTCTGTTCGCTCACCATAGGATATGTTTATCTACGTCAGAGGCAAATAACCATTACCCGTGTTGCGTGAATCGGTCACGTCACTGATTGCTTTGTTTAAATGACATGTTTTAATATGCTCTTCGAATATTATTCTCTTCTTCGTCATGCTGAAGGAGCGAATCCTTGATATGGTCCTTTGTTTTACACATAATGTGCAACTGTCGTTGATGCATTTAATCCGCATGCGTTTAACAAGATTTTTTTTAGCAAGATTGCCTTCCAAACCAAAGCCCCCGTGGGCCGAGTTCAATATGACGACCAGTGGTCAGTGAGTAATACGGGGTAAGTTTAGTTTAAAGGGAATAGGACACAGTAATTGTCTCATTTTCGGAGCCGCACAGTTCCTGGACGAGTATAGTTATCATTTCATTTTCATGGGGTTTCCACCAGTCATGTATACAATGTAGGATATGTGCAATGAATAAACGTGGAGCCTGACACATTTTTAGCAGGTTGGGGAAGTAACTGCAAAATACGAATTTGAATTACAAAGGTAAAATGATTTTTTATTTCCGGTATTTCTGAAAAATTTTTTTACTCACATGCACATTAAAATCTGTCCAATACTGCAGAATAAAGGTGTGGATATAGACAGATATCATTCTTTAAAACATGCATTTTCAATAACACACCCATTGTCGCAATTTGGCTACTGCGAGTCATATATAATAAATGACACCTGATCATCAACGTTACAAACAACGCAGCTGTAAAATTCACTATATGAATTAAACATACTTTTTTGGCGAAACCTATATGTAGGACTCGGTCTTTACTAAACGGTAGACAATTGTGGAAAGCACATTACATAACCTAAATTCTGGCCCCATGAACTTTGCTAATGCACTGTACTTGCTGCAGCCGTTGCGACAGTTGCAATCAGGTCCGCAGTACCAGACGTGCTATGATTGGCGCTAGTGTTCGTTGTAAATTCGGTGGATAACAATATAGGCGAAACCGTAGCTAGTTGTTACAATTTTCAGTTAAAGTCACTTTTTGTGAAAAGTATGTTAGATGAATTATTTATGTGACGTTTCCCAGGCGCGGTCAACTGTAACAACTAGCCCCGTAAGCGGGGCAAGTTGTCCATGTGTGTGCGCGCTCGTGCCTGCGTGCGAGCGTGTGTGCGTGCGTGCGTGTGTGCGTGCGTGCGTGCGTGTGTGCGTGTGTGCGTGTGTGCGTGTGTGCGTGTGTGCGTGTGTGCGTGTGTGCGTGTGTGCGTGTGTGCGTGTGTGCGTGTGTGCGTGTGTGTGTGTGTGTGTGCTATTGTTACATTAATTGGATTATACACACTTATACATCTACCACACAGTGTGCATAACAATGTAGGTGTTCGCAGCATCATATATTAAGTTTTCATGTTTAGTTACCAAAGGGTACTCATTCCCCGGATTCTTACATAACAATAAATTGTGAATGGAATATAAATTACACATACGTGTGCCATGCTTTCGTAAAACGACTCTGTAACAACTTGTCCCTGTATACAACTAACCCCGGTCTCCCCTACACATTCAACAATGTTTTGTTCACATCAGGTGTCATTCGTCGGTCGGTCGTGGGACAGGAGTTGGACCCCAGTTATTGAGCATCAGTCGCGCATGCGCATACGTGAGTAACGTTACATGTACTAACAGCTGCACAACGATGGCGGCACTGCGTCATCGCGCCGGTATCTGATGGGTGCAACTGTTGGCGCAATCTGTATTCGAACGTACGTACGTACGTACGTACGTACGTACGTACGTCCTGTAGAAGTATTACTATTGTATGATATATTACTACATTAGTTACCTGAAGTTGCACGGTGAGAAAAGGCAGCCATAAGATTTGTTTAGTTAAAGTCACGTATTACCCAAAGATACTGTTTTGGAAGTGGTGTTGTTTTCTGGCAACATGCCATGTTTTGTGTGGCTCAGTGAAACACCTGAAGCAACGGAAACGTGTTCTCACTAACCATGAACACCCGGGGGTACATACTGCAATACTGTCACTTGAAATGGCAGCACGCATCCAGCAACATATTTGTAGGCGTCATATGATTACATACACAACAATTCAATTCCACCGTTGCAACTGTCGCTACAGCCCTTTTCAGCTTTCCCCTACTGAGAATTTCAGTTTTTGTTTTTAAACGTACGAGTATGGGCCCCCGAGCAGGCTTACAAACAGTCAGACCCATAAGTGCGAATATGACGGACACATCGGTTCTATATTATAAAACAGTGTTTGTGTGTTTGCTTATTTATTTGTTTTTTGGTTTGTTTGTTTGTTCCATCATATCTCCGCCAGTTTCGTGTGAATAGGGTTGAAATGGCCCGTGGGGATGGTTCGTACGACCTACTCTTCGAACAAAGGTTCGTTCAGTATGAACGCTTCGTGATACCGGTAGTAATCCACCGTGTGGCGCCATTGTTGTAGTATTTAGATTGGTTTACCGTCCAGCGTGTGGCGCCACTGTTATATCCTTTAACTTTAGGAAATTATTCGCGGAGCAGATTATGCAGCCGTTGGCTGTTCCATGTACCACCACAAATAGTGGTGCCAATGGGGGCCCTAACCCACGGGGAATATCGAAAAAAATAAGAGAGCTACAGCACCTTCCTGGTGTCGCAGATGAATCCCTGGAATTTTGGCGCCCGAGGTTGAAAGCGTCTAGGAGCATATGAGTAGCAGCATAACACACATACGCTAGCTCGATTATAGTAAGATTGTAGATATCCATTGACGCGACTTTAGCTAGGATTAACTTGTAGCCATTGGCGTATTTAGGGGGGCATTGGGCCATGCCGTATTTGGCTTCATTTTTTCGTAAGTAACCTATTGCGCCACTACATGGTAGAATGGTGGACTAACGTGTGACTAAGCTCCGCCCACCCAGGCCTCCTACTTTGCGAGATCCTAGAAACGCCAATGTCTATTGCTGCCTTTTTTCACCGCGTAACACCGGGTTGCTCGGCTAGTTTATTATAAAGAAGTAGTTATAAATTCCAGTAGGGGAGACCGTGGCTAGTTTTTGTAATTTTCAGTTAAATTTCCTTTTTGTGAAAAGCATTATTTCTGTCAACGTACACATTAAAAGTATTATTCGTATTAATAAAATGCACCATATCAGTTATATTCCATATTATAGTTAGGTAGATATGTGAAGTTTGCCAGGTGTGGTCGACTGTAACAACTAGTTGTTACATTGTAAGAGGCACGTTGTTACAGCAAAGAACGCCGATGCAAAGCCATTGTCACTCGTACATGTTACTGTTACTACGTTACTTGGACTATGCACGCATATACATCTTATACACAGTGAGCATAACAATGTAGGGGTTCATATATTAAGTTTTTAATTTTCAGTTGCCAAAGGGGACACATTCCCCTGATTTTTACATAACACACAATTGCGAAGGAAAATAAATTATTGATTGAAGTAGTATGAAATAATGAAAAGCAATACATATGTAATGCGACTTCTACTTGATTGAATAATACACATACGTACACACTCACGCACTCACGCACACACGCACTCAAAACCACATTTCAATGAATCGTGCAGTATTTATTAATTGCTCAAATAAGGCTGTGCCATAAAGGTTTAACAAGATTTAACAAGATTGCCATCCACCCAGATGGCAAGATTGCCATCCAGGCGAGTGGAAAAGGAAGCCATCGGTTTATCGAGAGTCCGCCAATTTTTCATTTATGTGCAACCCGCCCTTCTGAGATATTTGTCATTTTTTTACCAAAAAACTTCACGTGTCTTGGTTAAATAATTTTATTTCTATCAGTCATCGTTAGCACACAACTTGCTGGTTGAGCTATCGGCATGAACCCCTATGCAATTGTAACAACTTGTCCCAAACATAATTTTTGTAGTTGAACGCACCTGGACGATAACAAATCCTGAATTTTAGTTTAACTTCTGCTTGGCATAACCCCTTATACTATATGGTATATCTGCTTCAAATTTCATTCACGAAAAATAAAAAGTTATGATATTATGTGGGCATGGAAAACGTTAAGGTGGTTAAAAAGTCGTTTTTGTCCACACTTCATTAAATTCGTCTTCTAATTCCCTATTTTTGGACAGTATGTCCACTGGTGGACTTCAAACCAGCTACTGTCAATGGTGACTCCATAATTATGTGTGCTATGGTTTCGTAAAACGACTATGTAACAACGTGGCCCTGTATACAAGTAACCTCGGTCTCACCTACTGATCCGCGGAGAATCTGTATTGTACGGACATGGTTAACCGATATGTACATATAATTATATATATATATATATATATATATATATATATATATATATATATATATATATATATATATATATATATATATATATATATATATATATATATATTCAGTTATGCGAGAACAACAACAACAAAAAGAAGGATAAACAGCATATAATTTACACAAATCAATATTTACATATACGCTGACAATTAATTGTCTGACGGAGGGCGTGAATTTCGTTCATTCGCGGACATGTTTCTTGTTCGCTGTCCGCAATCTTAGAGAGTCTACATCTACATCCAGAAGGAACATGACGAGAGTCAGAGGCAATTACAATGCTAAGAACTGTTTGTGTGTAGTTCGAATTTTATTATTACATAATGGTCAAGCATCACAACATTTGTATTCTTCGTGGAAAATTGTTTCAACTTCTTGAGTTCCTAAAGTACACATTCAACGAACAATCACATTTTTCTTTGTCTGCGAACAATTCAGCCTGAGATGGTCACTCATGAAATCGGACACCTTGTCGGCTTTTGGCACGAGCACGCGCGCTGGGACCGCGACAACAACGTTATCATCATGTGGAACAATGTGCGGCCCAGAGCAATCCACAACTTCGACAAA